>CM042215.1:24451461-24541461 GCA_023566465.1 Cottus gobio
GTAGATGGCGGTCAGATTGAAGACGCAGACAGAAGCACCAGCACGGGAGAAAAGTGACGCTCAGCTGTGGACAGAAGCAGCAGCTAAAGCTAACTAAAGAGGTTATCATGTTCTGTTCAAAGCCACTGGACTCCTTTGACAACAACAACAACAACAACAACAACAGGTCTGCTACTCTATCAGCTCGCTGGTTTCTTCTGTGTGACGTTGTTGTTTTGAAAGTGTTAGTTCCTATTCATCAAAGTCACACAACAACAACCACCACGGACAAACAGATTGAGGCCGATGTAAACTAACAAGGTAAAATGACCGTTCATGCCAGAGGAGTTGTGTCTAGAAGAGTGCATCGATGGATCTACTGGCTTCTGATGAAGGTGAAGTAGTAAAAACTATTCTAAATATAGCGTCCAGTTGGTGGCTAACATACGTTGTGCTGCCCTCCACAGCAGTACGTTGCTTCCCTTCCCGAGTATAGATAAGAACCTCATACAACCACACCTCACGTAATCAAACTGTAAGGCTGTTGGAGCTCATCCTCAGAGAACCAATCTTTAAATGTGACACTAAAGAAAGAAAAAAACCTGCAAGCTTGTTGGAAAGCACACATACACTGGAAGATATGCAATGCATAGAGGTGATGATGTGAGTAGTTTACCCTCAATGTTGCTGTACCGTGTGCCGATAGCATCAACCGACTGCAGCGTTAAGGGACACGTTCTCTCACAGTATTCGGGCCCCTCAGTGTATTCTGATGTGGAATGTAGTGACAGGGACGCACCGATACTCGACCAATTTGTTGCTTCATTTACAGATTGAAACTAGAATTTTAACTGCTGTTCAATGACGATTATTTATTTATTTTTTCAAAATTGATGGAGCACAATTTATGGTTAGTATGTTCATATTTAGTTGTACAAAGTACGTCAATCTTTAATTCAAGCCTGATGTTGCTTATTAAGTAAACACGGTAGGGGATCTGTACTCGTATCAGGCCTGACGAGGTGGGATCGGTGTCTCCCTAGTAGTGCCCAAAGTGCTTGAAAGGGTAGCCATGTAAAGGAATACAAACACGCGCTGAAGACCAACGGATGACCGACTCCTTTGTTCCATAAGAGGAGCGATCACGTCCTAAAACTATAACGGCCTCTTCCAAATGTTCCTGTCAAACATCCGTTTGTTGGACCAACCTCGCATTCATACTTCTGAATGCTGCGGCCAGAGCAAGTCCCACACGAGCCACTGCTCAGGTCCAGTTGGACTTGTTCAGGAGGGGGTAGACCAGGTTGACGAACAGCGCAAACACGGCTGCCAGGGTGCCCAGAACAAAATAGCGCACGCAGTCGTCGTCGGGCAAGTCAGACATCCTTCGCTTGCGATGCCGTCGCACCGACCCTCCGTCTCCCTCGGTTCGGTCCTGCGACGTCCGACTCCTCCGTGGCGCCGAGCGGAACAGTCCGCGGGGGCCTCCGTCGAGCCCCTCCTCCTCTTCCTCCAGTTCCCGCCAAATTAGAGAGGCCTGCGATTGGCGGAAACCGGTGTCAGCGTCTGGGAACAGGCGTTGTCTAACAAACGCTACGATTACATTCAGAAACATTCCTCCCCACACTTCAGATCAACGGGGACTTGTAACAAGCCAACGACATGACGCGCCTTCACTGGGGATAGTTTAGGGACAAACCGGGAAAAGTTGAGAGGTTGTTTTCCCAAATCGCAGGGCGGCTAAGTGTGGAGTAAAATCGCAAGTAAACCCACAGTTGAGTGCGAAGAAGATCTTAGCTGTTCTCCTCAAGCCTTGTCCTGCCAACTCCCACGGTAAGATGTAGGTTTTACCCAAACGCTACAACACTTACCAACATGATGCCAAACACTTGAAATGACTGAAAAGAACGCTTGGTTTAACAGACCCATTCGTCCCTCCATCCCATAAAAATCACAAAGACTTGTGTCAGCATCTGACAACCTATGAATAAAAACGAAACAGCATTTGTTTAACTTCTGCAGAGACGGTAAGATCTCTAAAGTGCATCTTCAGAGAGGCAGAAAATGGAGACATCGAGGGTCTCTCTCTCTCTCTCTACTTTCTATTAGGTTGATGAGGTGCACTCTGCTGAAGCGACAAAAAAAAGAAGAAACGTCTGAAGATGCTAATACTGCCTGACAGCTGAGCTTTGATGAGCTAAAATGAACCGACTACTTAAGTGAAGAATCTTTCCATTATGAACCCAGCGAGCTGGAGTTATTAAACCATCTCACAGTCAGAGCTCCTGTCAAGACTAATTGAAAAGAGTCACTTAGGCTTCTCTCATGAGAACCAAATAATTCGTCGCATACACATTTATCAATTCCCCCAAACCCCAAGACAGGCAGATTGATTGTTGTTTGCATTCAAATACATACTTTCTGTATAAAATGCACAATGTCAGGTAAAGTAGCACAATCTGACTCTTGATCATGTAGAACAAACATGCGACGCCCTCACTTTCCTGGGATGCATCGACAAGCTAGTTCAATACTATTTTCACAGGTGAGGAACAACTGATGCTGCTGTTATTTTCCCAAAACACTTCACCCCAAGACAATCCCTTTCAGCCTCGACTACACTTCCACACTTGCATTATAAAGAGCTAGAGCTAGTGTTGCTTTTAGTAACCTGGTAAATTGGATGCTGATCACCAGAAATGTTGCTAGCAGAACTTGACAGACGTACGGTTACATATATGAAAATTAAAATGAATATCAGGGATTAATAAGCCAAGGGCTATTTTAACCTTGGATAGAAGCTTAACCGTGGCTACTTTAAACCTCTCTTAGTGTTGGGGCTCCCTCACCTGGCTGGCAGTAGCTCCTGCAGAAGTGGGCGACTCGGCTCCCATGGGCCTGTGGAAGCGTGGGGGCCTCTCCACGGGTGAGTTTCGTCGTCGGTAGAACAGAACGTAGGCGTAGCGCGTCACCACCTGACTCTCCTCCACCATGGTCACCGTACTGTCATCGAACAGACGCCAGCCTGTGGGACAGGGAGGATGGAGGAGGAAGGGAAGAGAGGTTGGAGACACGTTGAAAGGTACGGGGTAAAAAACAAAACACTTGTCAGAACTACATACACTGGTGTGAATAACCTCCTCGACTCACCAACATCGCTGCGCTGGCTGTTCTTGTCACTTGGCAGCCGAGCGTAGGCCGTGTAGTGGCCTCCTATCATTCCTCCATAGTGGTTGATGACGGCATACAAGTCGTAGATGGGGGGTTGCTGCATCTCATCCTTCTGGCCAATACAGAATTTACTGAGATCCAGATTCCTACAAGAAAGGATTATATTAGAGGTTGTGTTGTACTGCGTGAGGTTCTCATGCAACAAATTGTTTTACAGAACAGCCCGCCATCTTGCACCGCCGTGTTTCTACAGCAGCCCAGAACGGACACCGGCTCTCGCTACGTTATCTGAAGGTGATGCGTTCCGAAACCCGGTATTAAGCGTGCCCGGTGTCAAATAACTCAAGGTCGTAGTATTGATAAGCCTTGATGTTACATAGTACTTTTTAATGTTATTTATTATCAAGCTGCAGCACATGTTTGTTCTGCTCTCGGGATGAGTTTACAGACTTTAAAGTAAATTGGAATAAGTGGTGTGCTGCAGATTGATGTGTGGTGGAACGTTGTTTTTATTGTGCATTTACCTGACAGGAAAGTCAACCATGTCGTTGATCTTATCTCTCCAGATGAAGCTCCTGAAGGAGAAGCGTTTGAGCTGGATGATCAAAACGTTGGGCAGACGCCACAGCAGCAGCTGCTTGGAGGCCTCTCGGTGCTGCTGGCACTTTGGACAGTACCTAAAACAGACAACAAAGGTTCTGTGTTTGCACCAAAACCATCCTCAATCATTTTGTACCTCATTCCCAAACATTAAAGTGTCTCCTAGACACTTGTGGTTTAAGAAATTGTGATGACAATGTACAGACCAAGAAAACAACCTTGAGAGTAAGTGCTTGTTAAAATCACTGGTTTGAGTCCAGATTACCGTTTGCCCTCATTCTTTCAGTTAGTCTCATCCTCCCATCAGAGCAACTACCAGCCTGCCAGCTATCAGATGTCACCACAGTCTCTATTACTTACAGTTGGTTCACAGTTAGTCATCTCATGTTATGAAAACTGAGTTTCTGAATTATCGACAGAGACAACGCTGCATTATTTTAAGATCCTAATCACAAAATAAAGCTCCCTACCACGCCTCCTCTGGTGCCAGCACCTCTGGCTTTGTGAAGAGGTTGAGGCACTGCTCCAGGGTGAAGTGTCCCGCTCTGGCTGTCTCACTCAGAGAGCCGGGGTCCTCCTCGTACTCCAGCTCTTTGGAGCTCACCAGGACGTACTCCTTCAGACGCTCGTTGTTTTTCCACACCAGCTCCAGCTTTGTGTCTTCAGGGAGGTCCGTCAGAAGGTCTTCTGCAGGGGGGGTAAGGGGAAGGGATGGAGAAAAACAGCACCTTGTTTAAGCAAACATCTTCTGTGTTTCACCCATCTAGTGCCATCTATTAATTAATGCAGCTTAACTAGATTACATTTTATTTAATATAGTTATAATATATATATATATATATAAATAGTTATTTATTTCCTTAAGAACAATCTTAAGTAACAATACTGGTAGGACCTTCTGGTACAGCACTTAAGTGTTTTGAATCCTACTTTGTGTTACACATCTGATTGGACGACATTCCCCAAGGCTCAATTCTGGGGCCTCTTCTGTTTATCATCTTCTGTTTAACATGCTTCCATTGGCTCAGATTATGGAAAACTAAATAGGTTCCCATAATTATGCAGACGACAAACAAATGTACATGACCATATCACAGAGAACTATATACAGGCCTTGGACGCGCGTTGAGCAAACCAACGATTTGATGTGCAAAAAACTGGGTAGAGCCAAAAGAGGAATTTCGAAAAGTTAGGGCTCAACTTCAAATTGCCAATGTTAAAAACAGACCAAACCAGAAATCTAGGTTTAGTCATGGAATTTCAACAGCTGCATTAAGACAATTACAAAGGCAGTCTACTATCACCTTAAAGTATATAAAGGATTAAATGAATTAGCTCAGCTGGATAAAAAAAAAAACTGGGCATTTATATTCATTTGACTTAACTACCGTAACGCTGACGCTAAGTCTTCCTTAGAAATTGATTAGACAGCTGCAGCTGATTCATAATGCTGCTGCTCAAGTCCTCACCAAGACCAAGAAAATGGATCACTGAGGTCTTCATACTGGCTTCCTGATCTGAAAGTACAATGGTTGGTGTAGAAAGCACTGACAGATTTGGGGCCAAAATACATTCCCTATATTCTGCCACATAATGAATAAACCAGGTCCGCTGCAACTCTCATACGTGTAACATGTATTTTATGTTTTGTTGTTTCTTCATTTTCTATTGTCTTAGTTCTTACATTTTATTTAAATGTCCTTCTATAATGTCTAATGCACTTTTGTCTTTTTTCTGTTGAAAGGTGCTGTATTAATAACCTTGATTTGCGTTAGTCACAGCAAAAAAGTTTACAGCCTATCCAGTTATCTTGTTACATCGTGGAAAACACCCCAAACGATGGTCTTTAACGTGACTATATAGAGCAACATTAGATCAACAACTCTTTGAAAGTTTCAACAAAAACTGAACACTAAAAATGAGCTCACAGATTCAAGCATGGAAACAGGATGACTAGGAATCCAACAGAATATCAGCGCTCAGGACGGTTCTGGCCGTACCTCTCTCATCCAGCCTCTGTTCCGTGTTGCTCGAGTCCAGCAGAGCTATGTAGAACTGACTGGCATGACCTGATGCTGACTCACTTGGATGCTGATACCCCGTTACTGCAGCTGTAATGAAGTGGCAATAATAAGGAATTAAGGGATGTAGGGACAGAAAATAACCATCACAGAAACGCTGAAGCGTCTGTCCAATAGTAGATGTGACATTACCTTCTGGTCGCACTGCCTTCTCACATGACGTCTCTTTTTCAGCATGAGGGTCCAGAGAGCAGCAGGAGGTGGCGGAGGAGATTGGTTCAGAAAATCCAGAATCTGTAGTTTGCGTGGTGGAGAGGGAGGTCTGGGACGAGGGGAGGGAATCTGAGCCCCCAGAGTGGAGGGCCGAGGCCTGAGCATAGTCCGCTTGGGATTCAGGCAGCAGAGAGGGACTCTCCAGGCCCTGATCACCTGCTCCAACATTAGTGCCACCACCCATGGCTACGTCCCCTGGCCCAAGACCCTCAGGAGTGCCTGCTGGAATTGGGGGGAGGTCAACCCGGCACTGGGATGTTTCGGGGGACGTCCTGCCTGACTGGAAAGGAGGCTGGAACACGTTGACGGAAAACCTGCACAAAGAAAGACATCGAGGAGATTACAATAACAATCTCTACATTTTACAAGTGACAGATTCCTTAACAGTGAACAGACTTGAACATTTTCATCTTTACTGAAGATACTAGTAGATTTTATTTCTTTCTAATTATTCAGCATTGTTTTTTATTCTTGATGTTCATAAAATATTTTTTTTTACTTTAAAATGGCTCTGTAGCTCACACCAAGATAACTGTGCAGGTTCTAGGAATGATGTACCCAATTTGTCCACATAATCAGTTACCGAGTTTTTGCCGTCAGTTTTGAATATACATAAGGTCTACATCTAGTGCGTGTAACACGGCCGTATACAGAAAAAGTTACCAATGTTCCATTCTGTCGTCTTCTGTCCAGGAAAACCAACTTTCTCACACAAACTGCAATGGTCTTTGTTGAGACCCGATTCAGACAAATCGTAACACGGCATGATAGCATGTATCATGCATATATCAGGCCCATATACTGGATTGAATATGAATCCACTGTTTTAGTATCCTGGGCTGTGTTTAGATATGGAATCAGTAACATTGCTGGCGTCCTCTCACATCTTACTAGGCTGACCTGACGTGTGGGCCATGTTATATTCTAAACGATGCTGAGCACAGAGGACCGAGTCAGACGGTGTACCTGGAGTAACCTTCTAGCAGCTGAGTGAGACGGGCGTAGGAGAGCCGGGACTCCGGCACGCTGACCAGGAAGGGCAGGCCCACGCTCTCCATGTTGGGTCGACACAGGCCTTTGTGATTGGCCCAGTGGCTCTTCTGACACACTCTGGGAAGGGAGTTGAAATGTTCAAAGAAAGATTAATGGATCTCATTTAAGAATACAATTAGTTTACATTTAAAACCCCCCTAAAAAATGGTTTCTAACAATCTTCACGTTTAATTTTAAAGCAAGGCTGAGACAGCATTTACTAGAACTCACTGATTGCAGTAGCCCACGCGGTAGCAGCGAGTGCACCGCTTCAGCTTGTCCTCCTCAGACACTGGAGGCTTCAAGCAGGCAGCACACTTAGAGATGGGGATATTCGGGACCTGAAGTCTCTGTAGGGCAAGCAGAAGGCAAAGAAACCCCTCTCAGTATCTGTGAACACAGACGTATTATATACGTCGAAGGAGTGTAAAATTAGAGGACTTTGTTTAGAATGAATTACCTGCTGCACTCGGAGCAATACCACTCTCTCCTTGGCCATGTCTTTAGAAAGCACCTCAAAGCAGAACAACGTGTCCGAGGAGGACACCGTGTCCAGGGAATGGGTCGGCAAGAACATGCGCTGGAAGCGGTTCTTCCCCACCTGAGAGGAAACAAACAAGTGCAGTTATGTCCTCAGCGTCCTTCAGCAGCCATCTCTCATTGAACCACTTTAGCTCGTGAACAGTATTCAATGACCACCACTGTTCGTTATTGATCGAAATCTATCAGGATTCTACTCAGCTCCACACCCACAGGGTGAGTTTGGGCTGTACTGAATGTCATTGGGTCACATACAAAGCTTCTATTGAGTTTCTAATGAAGCTTTGAATGTCAGTTGTCATATTTCATAAAAAAAACAAATGAGAAAAATCTGCAATTACAATAAAGTGACTCATCAGATTTAATGAGTCAGTCTTTTTTGTTTAATTCAACTAATTCAAGTTTTGTGAAAAGGCTAACGCCTATGAATATGGATTGAATGAAAAATATTTGGTTGGTTAAAACCATCTTGTGAATTTTGGAAATGATTACATCCATCTTTGATCAATCATTTGTTACCTTTGGACTTAACAACGGTCAGCAGTTATTGGAAAGGTTTCGATCACATTTGGCAGAAACTGAATTTTATTCTACAAACAGCATTATACCATTAACTACAAGCCTGTTTGTAGCCGGGTGAAACAGATATTAATAACCATGTGACATTGTAGCAGCGTTCAAAATTACACAACTACAGAATGAAACACTGACTAGTGTGGACTGATCTATCTCCAACAGTGCAGAAATACTTAAACAGAATAAATAGACATACAAAAATAAAATAAGTTGATTTAGAATTTGAATGGCAACATTATGGAACAAAGCTTCAAAGCTGAGAACTATTGGGAAATATATTATAACGAGTTCAACAAACATGTGAAACTTGATAGAAATTAAATCCTGACAAACCTCTGCCAGTCGGAGGTTCTCTGGTTTGACCCGGACATTCCTGGAGATGGATTCGAGGACTTCAGCGGTGCTCGAGTTCTCCTTGCTCACACTCACTAAAAACTGACACACACACACACACACACACACACACACACACACACACACACACACACACACACACACACACACACACACACACACACACACACACACACACACACACACACACACACACACACACACACACACACACACACACACACACACACACACACACACACACACACACACACACACACACACACACACACACACACACACACACACACACACACACCATCTTTAACTGACTCCGTGAGTAGCTCAACCGTTTAAGAGGACACTGGTCGCGTCATCTTACCTTGATGGGTTTTTTATGAGGCTCCTTGGCAAAGTAGAAAACTGAGAGCACCTTTTGTTTCTGGGGCAAGGGCACGGGCAGGTAGAGGAAAGGGTCAAAGGTGATGGACACCTGAGGAAGAAGAAGAGTAAAAGCAAGGACATGAGTCATCACCAAAACATTGAGAAAGTAAAACATATTGTGGAAAGGTTCTTTGTGCGTTACCTTGGAGCATGTGGGGCAGACCAGCTTGGATTTGAACTGGCCTTGGAAGAGGTCCACTATAAAGGAATCATTTCTCATCTTGTGCCTCTGCCATGCCTCCTCAGCCACCACCTGCACCGACAGACAGAACACTTCATCAGGCCAAGGCTCGACTGCACCGTGGGAGGAACGGAAGTTTGTTATTTCCAGAAAAGACAAAAATCCTCCAAAAGAAAAACACCCACCTCATCGAGGCGCCCGTCAGAGTCGACCGTCTCCGTGTAAGGTTTGTTTTGGATGCGGTTCAAGTCCTCGTGGAGCCCGTCCAACAAGAAGGCCATGAACTCCTGGGCATCGTGCTGGGCGTAACCTGTGAACTGACTGGCTTTGCTGGCCACAATTGCCTGCACGGTTGCAAACAAATGAGAAAAGAGGGCATATGAAACATTTGGGAAAGCTTCACAGATGTGATCCATGCAGACAAAGACAGATGCAACACCTCCAGAAGTAAAACAGTTCTTGGCAACAACAGCAAATAAAGATTTGGTCCATATTTTAGGTCAGAAATCTCCAGGTGCCAGTTGCATACCTTGAGTTTTGAGGGTTGGAAGGCGTGATGTGTTCCTTTCCAAAGGGCCCTGAGCAGCACAGCAAAGCCGATGGCTAGCCGGCCTCCTGTTCCCAGAGGATTATTGCAGTTGATTTCTGCCTCGAATGCTCGATCTGCCGGGGCACAGAAACAGCCATGAGATAATGGAACCAGACAATAAAGTATGGACAAGCATTGACACACGGAAAATCAGCCCTGTAAAAGTACCTTGAAACGACTGTGTGTGGATCAAGAAAAAAAAAAACAACAACAACTTGCAAACAGCTAATGTAACCTCCCAACATCAATTTCAAGAGAAAGTACAGAATGATTGCACATTTACAAAAAAGAAAGAATAAAGTAGAGAAATTGATGTTAGAATTCAGGAGGACTATCAGCAAGCACAGGCCGCCACATGAACCAGAATAACCCAGAGAAATAACAAAACCCACCGTGCTATAGCAGCAGAATATCACCGTGTAATAAATGATGCATTTGGTTAACAACTTTTTTTCTTTTTAAAAATCAGAATAGCATTACAATGTAATCTGTACTAATTAGAATATATTCACGATATAGTCAAGACCCAAACAAACCATACGCTTTTTACCATGAAAGTAATCCCTGAGTTCTCTGGTGTTGGACAGGGATTGGATGACACTGTTCATGAAGCAGGTGTTGCCGAGGTTCACCAATCCTGTAAACCCAGGCAGGCACACCTTCTTCTCCTCCTCTTCTTCATGGCGCTCGTTGCTGGCGAGAAGTGCATGGGTCATGGGCTGCACCATGCAGGTAGGTTTAGGCTGAGAAAGGAAAGATGTGCATTCAGACTTCTAGTTCATTTTGTCTCGTTAAACGATGCACACATCAAGTTGACGTGGTTATTCATCTCTCCATCATGTGCACCTTCTACCGTGGCACCATTGAGAGCATCCTGACCAGCAGCATCACTGTGTGGGGCGGAAGCTGCACAGACTACAACAGGAAAGCCCTGCAGCGCATAGTGAATGCAGCTGGACGGATCATTGGTGCCTCACTCCCCCCCCTCCCCTCCCTGCAGGACATATATGGGCGACTGTGGCTCAGTGGTTAGCAAGTCGGTCTTTCAATCAGAAGGTCGGTGGTTCGATCCCCGGCTCCGGCAGTCCGTGTCGTTGTGTCCTTGAGCAAGACACTTAACCCTCATTGCTCACCGTTGCTGTGTCTACGGTCTACTGTACACTGTATATCATGTAAGTCGCTTTGGATAAAAGCGTCAGCTAAATGAAATGTAATGTAATGTAATGTAATATATGACACCCGCCTCACCCGCAAAGTGACCATGATTGTGAGCGACTCCTGCCACCCCTCACACGGTCTCTTCAGCCTCATGCCCTCCGGTAGGAGATACCGGAGCCTCCGGGCTCGCACCACCAGGCTGTCAGGAAGCTGAACTCTCTCCCCACCCTCCCACTCCGTCCTCTTTAGACACTCATGTCTAAATCCTGCTGAACTCTGTCTGACTGCTGCTAACATACATAGTCTTTCACAGTTCCAAATTTATGTTGTTATAACTGCTTATATGTTTCTCTCTTTTTCTTACATTTTTTTTGAACCTTTTTGCACTTTATTATTATTATTATTCACTTTATGTTGGACAGAAGAGAAACGTACTTTCAATCTTTTGTATGTTTGCACATGTAAAGAATTGACAATAAAGCTGACTTTGACTCTGACTCTGCTCACCGTGTTAACAGGGGGCTCTGGCTTGGTGATAGCAACATGCTCAGAGACACTGCGAGGAGCCACAGTATCCAGACCGCCATCCTCCACTCTGGGTGAGGCCTTAGGGGGCTTGGGTTTCTCCTCCCCGACCCTCTGAGGCTCCTCCTTGGCTGGCAGGCTGTGCTGGCTGCTGCCTGGCTGGCTTTTCTCCATGCAGGAAGGGCTGGAGGGCACAGCGACCTTGGCGCCACCCACTGCACCTTAAACAGAGGAGAATGGGGCTTGTGTATAGGTGGTGAAGGTCTACAACACGCAACTGGATATCAATATTTGTAAATATGGATAATGCAAGGAATTTAAAGCCTTTTCATTGGGGCACACATACAAATTACAATTTGTATGTAATGCAATTGAAATCGCATCATAGAATTAAAGCCATTTAGGATCATTATTATTTTCGTAACCGAACAGTGGTGATACGTCACATCATTCTGCAATTTAAACAATCAGCTAAATCCAATACTATTGTCATGACATATTGGTCATGCCAGAGATCTGCAATTCCCAGAGGTTTGTGTGTTAGAACGTACTAGTGCGGTACTCGTTAAAAACATGCTGGTTCAGAACGGGCAGAACGTTTGGCCCGTGGTGTTGCTGCTTGCAGCCGTCTCATCGTACCCTGACATGACTTACAATAGGCCCCAAAAGCACATACAAAATAAACACTTTGTCTTTTTCTGGTAATTAGAAGCCAATTACAGAGCTCTCACCTGAAAAAAAACTTCCCAAAAACTTATTGAAAAGCAGTTTAAAACTGTTGCTGTAATCTTCTGTATTCCTATTTTGGAAGCAGTTCACAGGCTCTGAAGGACACGAGCGTTGGGTGTCACACAGCCTGCAGGCCACATAAGGCTGGCAGGGTAGACTGGCTCCCGTATCTACTTACTGGATAAGTTACAGAGTTTAAATTCCTGTCACTGAGAGCTACCCTAAAGAACACATACATTTGCCTCAGACAGACAGAGAAAACAACACACGTATACAAAAAAAACTAAAAGCGTGTCGGGAGTATGACTTCTCACACAAACACAGGTATACAGGCCACCTGCTCTTCAAATCATGAGTACACTTACTGTGGCTTTAAGAATAGGATTTTAAACAAATGTTTGCCTTGGTGTATATACGGTACACTGATTTTAACATCACGTGATGTTTGTGATGGACCTTGCCAACAACAGGAGAGTCACATTTCACCACACTTCAACAAAATCTAGGAGTGCATAATGTCAGAAGCCTGGCAGCAGACCTTGTGGGGCGGGGGCCTCCAGACCCCCCCAGCGCTGGCTGTGCCTCTTCTTCAGGGTGATGTCCAGTCGGGACGGGGTGAAGGCGTAGCTGCACTGGTCAGGCTGGATCAGGTTCCTGAGGAGAGGGAGACGGTCAGAGTTTAACCCACTACGGTTGAGGTTGATTTACTAGATTAACATTATAAAGGATGTAAGACATTCAAATATCTCATTTAACCCTTCATCCCCCTGCTGCCACACCGTCAAGCTGTCAGAGCCATCACTGTCACTAACTGCACTTTCTGTATAAATATCATCTCATTTCTGGAAAATAATAAATAAAGCAACTTCAGAGGGAAGCAGACAATATGCATTGGAAGGATGTATACAGGATGCACAACGGATTTCCGCAGTGGAAACATGTTAAAAAGATAAAGATTGGAGCTAAAGCAACAGATGACAGGGTAAACCACATTGAGACAGTAGACAATGAAATTAAGGAACAGTGTTCCTGTAAAGCGGGAAGTGTTTTATCTGAACCGATAAACCGATGGTTAATGAATGGCCGGAAGGCTTTCATGAGCACTTTCGTAGTATGACACAGGGCGAATGTCCCTTTATATATTTGGGCTGAGTTTTTAAGGCAGTGATCCCAGTTGAAGTCAGGTTCTTGGCCACAAAGGACCCCGTTATCATGTCCAGTGATTGACCTGATGCAGCACTAGTCTTCTGGCACTGCGAGTTCACAAGACTGCACAGGAAGAATAAAAAACAATTACCTGAGTTTGACTTGCCACTTGAAGACTGTGTTTGGTCCACAGTCCGAATGAAGCCGCAGGAAGTTAGCGTCACTGTGAAAGGATGGCACGGAAAAATCATTGTTTTAAGACATTAAAGCACAACAATAATTTTGACGCAAGCGTTTTCACATGTGCTACCTGGTCTGAAAGATGAGGGTGAAGTCCTGTTCCCTGAAGATGACCCTTGCAGAGTCCCTGCAGATCCCCTTCATGTAAACATTAACCACCATCAGGTCCGTGCCCTTCTCGTACGAGTCATTCTTCACCAATTGCAAGTTAACCATCGGCTCTGGGACTGCGGGAAGTTATTACAGGTATCAACAAACTCATACTTAACTACTGAAAAGAAAACCTGACTGTGTACATAGAATACATATTGCATCTACATACATTGTTTGTACTTTGTGACCATGTAGCGGTGCAACGGTACTACGTGAACTGATCAAATAGACCCCCTGTATTCCCAAACCTTCTCAACTCACCTTCCTGCGGATTCATTTCCAGAGAAGGCTCCTCCTTCGACTGGTCCTGCTTCTCCTCTCCGTCACAGCTGCCCTGCCTCTGGGCAGCACCGGGTGACTGGTCTCGTGAGGCAGCCACGCCAACAGCTGGCAACGAATCCGCCTCTCTTGATTCAAGCTGCTGGCAGATCGGAGAATCCTGCTCCGCTTCCTGCTCAACAGGCTTCTTCTCTGGCTGAGAGTCAAGTGCATCTCCCTGTGTCTCTACAGCAGCGGCAGATGCCACTCCGCCGTTGAAGCCGACGGGTTCGAGGCAGTCGCTGGTGCCGCCTGGAGCTGCTGGTTGGCCATCGCTGCCGTGTGCTGTTGCTCCACACTCGCCTGACGACTGGTTTGGCTTCTCTGCCACCTGAATAATAAAGAAAAAGAGGAAATTAAACCCCAAATCCTACGGAGGACAATTTGCTCTCTCGGGCCTCGGAGGGACTGTTGACTGAGTGAACATCTAGAAGGGAGGATTTCTTCACCAATGGCAGGGTTTCAGTAACTCCACAACTCGCTCTCTGCAATTATCAAGAGAGCTGACAACTTCATTTCAGTTCCGACCAAAGCGAAATACCATATACTTAGCTTATCAAGCGTCTTTGAGTATCTAGAAAAGCGCTATACAAGTTTGAATTTTTTTATGTATATGTGTATCAGTAAATTCTTCCATAAAAGCTGAACCATCTGTAAAGCTGACACCAGATACTGTGAAAACACCTCCCCATACTTAGACACAGATCTCTCGCCCAGCTCCCTCCTCTTCATCAACAAAGAGTTCATTTTCAGAAGCCGTGTTTGTAATAACGTTTAAGAAAACTTGTCTCTTCCAAGCTATTGAAAAGGGAGAGCCCAGACAGTCCAGATGGTGTTATTGGCAGTAATCATATTCAATCAGTGCTGAATAATTTGTGATTTCTTAGGTTTTTTTGTCTTGAAATAAGATGTGATGCCAATATACCATAATCACACATTCTTCTTATTGTTCAGGTTGTCAAAGAGTTTCTTTACTTCTTAGTAGAACGTCGACTAGTTAAGCACACATTTAATATGATTTACTCAATATTATTCAATTAGAATTGAGAAACTCAAAAACAACAATATACCAACCACATTGTAAGGTGATGATGTTAGACGGCTCTCATGTACATTTTTTAGGACAGAAGAAGATGAAACAAAGTCACATCTTAAACAACCTTTAGTCAGTTCACCCATTAATGGACAGAAAAGCATCAAAGTTATCTGATCTATTCAAACGTGAACATTCTTTGGTTTTAGTAGTTCTGTATGGGTTTGTTGTTTGAGAACGACATGGTGCACTGAATAGCCGCACATTAGAGCATGGATAATATTCAGTGTCCGTATTCATAATTTAAACAAAAAAGCGCTAACTATTGATAAATAAGTACATTTTTTGACATTTAAAATGAAAAACACAGCTGGAGTGTTGAGAGAAGCGAAGATGTCACAGTGATTCTCACCTGAGTTTTGTTGGTAAGGCTGCCAGCAGCGACAGCGCCTCCTAGTTTCTGTTCCTGGCCGCTGCCTAACCGCTCCTCACTGTTGTGTCCATCTCTGCGTTGCGTCTGTGGGCTCCGACCAGCGGGCGGGTGTGTGTGTGGCGCCTCACCGCTGGCCATACACTGGTCAGAGTGCGTGTCCTTGTCGGCTGGTGACGAGGGCTCCCTGGCGGGGGGAGGCGTCTGTACGATGGTGCGCTTGGCACTGGGTTCCTGAGGCTGGCTGTGCGGGACTCCAACAGGCCTGCTGGTGGTGGTCGGGCCATCTCCACCTCTCACCCCTACAGAGTCCTTGGTGGCCTTGTCACAAGCTGGTTTGTTTTTCAGGCCGCGCTTGACACCCCGCTCGGCTTTGCCGCCACCGCGTCTTGACTCGCTGTGTGCAGGTGAGGAGGAGGGCTGGGGCTTTTGCTGCGAGGAGGACAGTTTGGGTTTCTCTGAGGACTCCAAGACAACGGGTTTCCTCTCCAGCTCCTTGTCCTTTTTGGTCTCTGTAGGCACGGCCTCCTTCTTGTTGGACTGAAGCGGAGAATACAGAGGCGAATAAATTTGCATTATTTCACCAAAAGCAGTGTGAAGCCACTTAGGTGTCACTCATAACTAAATTGACACGTTTTCCCGAAGATCTTATCTTTCGCGACTCACCTTAAGCGAAGGCCAGATGTGAAAGGGAATCTTCTTGTGCATGATGACATGCAGGAAGCCTCCCTTCTCCTTGTACTGGACTCTGCTACACGACGCCTCTATTTCCTCCTGCAGCTGGCAGCTCCACTGCCTTCCATCTGAAATAATTTAAACATGTATACAGATCTTATTAGAGCAGAATGGGACTTGACATGAATTGCAAAATTACAGCAAAGACAAAAAATATATATATATATCCATGAGTCAACGTGCAGCATTTAAAACATGTGGTTAACATGCAAACGCTTGAGACCGGTTCAAACCCCAACGTGCAACTGTGTCCGTTCTTCTTTTGTGGTAGTTTCTGTTTCATGCTTTACGATGACTTACCTGGGAAACACACGTGGCAGTGTGTATCGGTGAATGTGGTGTTGATATCCTCTATCCTCAGCACCCCCTCCCCACAGCGCAGTCTGACAGTCACTTCATTGACGTTCTGCTTCCAGTCCACAAACACATCTGGAAAAAACACAAAGGAACAGTCACGCAACCAGAGAAGCACTTCCCACCCTAAAATTGTTCTCATTCTAAAAATCTAATATGAGCTTAACCAGTTGATTGAATTTGGTAAATATGGACACAGAAAAGAAAGAAAAAAAACTTAAAGCACAACAGCAGAATGCAAATCAGGTTTTGAAGTAACCGGTGGTGAACAAACTGTATCTCTACTTCCCCTGAGAGAATATAGACGCACACATTGAATTGCACCTGCTGTCAAATTCCCATAGCATACCATCTCACTCATGCCCAAGTGGGTCAGACCAGCGCACTGAGGCACTGACTGAAACAGACAGACAGTGAACTCAGCAATCACAGATGGGGACATCTAAAATTGTCTGCGCCACACAAACTGCATACCAAGCAAAACAATGGCGTTCAGGCAAACAATCAACTTATTTTAGAAAACAACATGCTAGCGAGCCATGAGCCCGCTTTAAAAAAAAAAAAAAGAATTGAGAACAACGTGAAAAGCAAAACAAACACGTACCCATTTTTCATAATGACCACAGAGTCAAAGCAGTGATTGAAAAAAAGATTAGATCATCCCAGAAAGGCAGCGAGCGCTGGACTCCCTGCTGGCAGAGAAGTTGTGTATAGATCTCACACACACAGTCCGACTTCGATTTGGTCTTCAAAGACCGGAGAGCCTCGACCGTCACTTCTGCCCTCGGTCTCATCCCCTCTCTCACACTTGATCGTTCTAAAAGGTCAAAAGCAACACCCAATCCCTTACAGCTGGTGACGGATGCATTTCTAGTCAAGCCACGCCACAGTGTGTTCTCATGACCGGGGGAAAGCATCAAACAAACATTTAGAAGATGGTAACATCATTTAAATAAAACAGAAACGTTTACAGTTTCACATAAGCGATTTCAGAAGGTCCACTAACGGCGCATACAAAATTAAAAAGGTTGAGAATAAGAAATATATTTGCATTGCATTAAAGCTTCATCAATTACACTTCAAAATGTATTTCATTTTTATATATTTTTAATTGGCCCAATTGTGGAATTTGCCAAAATTATTCAAGTTTATACAATATGGGGTTTCCCTCCAGCTAAGCCTAACGAACAGAAAGAAACCAACGGCGGTATGTTTTGGATTCATGTCCAGGGCATTCGCTTGCAGATGGTTTTGGAGCTTCCCCACTAAAGGCCCAGATCATCGCCTAGCAGCCAGGGCCAATACAAACAGCTACAGCTGCAATACCTCCTGCAATACAGTACTTTACATTTTAAGTACCGTATTTGTTGAGTGTTTTGTTTTATAACCGTGTTGAATCACTTTCATGGAAAGAAGAATAGTGCAATGTTGTATTACATCAAATTTTCTTCTTTTAAAATTAAATAATACATTGTTGAAATTTCATTCATACAACGGATGGTTGGACATCTTTTCTTGTGACAAAATGTGCTGAAAATCGTCAAGGCACAATTCCGGAAAATCTTAACAGAAAACACAGAATTTAGGAAGAAGAAAACCGGATTTCATATGGCCTTAGGTTAGCGTTGGCCGGTATTGAAGAAGACAAAGTCAAGAGAGAGACAAAGACAGAGTAAGAACAGTCGCATGACCTTGATGACGCAAAGTTACCCAGATAAGGGCCTGACACTCAGCTAAAAATACAGCGCCTCAGTCTGATGCAGAATATAAATAACGTAAACACACATCAAAACAGAAACAGCATGATGAGGCATACTGTTGATAAACCCCAAACAAAGTGCCAGCAAAGTAACTCATCCACAAGCAATGCACAGCACTGACCAATCCAAACACGGCCTATTCTGTGTTCACTCCATAAGTAGCCTGGTCTATGATGTTGTTGCACCTTCTTGTCATACTCAGCAATAGAGAGAACAGACACACAATCCAGCAAGATGGAGTATCTGTCAAATAATGCATCTATCCAATATCAAGTATCCATACTGGAGCTGCTCCTGGTTCTTTAACACACGGTAATAGATACACAATGTTTTGCCACTTTCTGAAAATCTTCCAGTGAGAGACCCAATAATAAATAATAAATGGAAAGTACAATATGTACAAAGTGGTCAGCTCATACAAGCAGTCTGAAGTTGAACTGCAACAAAGGAATGACATTAACAGCAAAAAGGACAACATTGTCACTACATAAGAGGCTTTTTAGTCATAGAATGGGAATCACACCTGAAAATAAAATAAAAACTAATTTAGTATGTCCAGAGCAGAGCGACTCCTGAGTGATGTTTTCTGCCTGAAGTGTTTCAAATAAATGTCATATATTTAAATAGAATTAATATGCAGAAATTGCTGCATCAACGTGTTAAACAATTTGTATCATAAATTTGTTAATGAATGACAATAGAATGCATGGTCTGTTCATGGTCTGCGGCCGCAACACACCTAGAACTGTGAAACTGTATCGTCCAGATAATGATGGCAAATTGTAGGCCTCGCATTATGCCAGTACTAACTTTGACCACACTTTTATCACATTTTAATATAGGCCTGCAACTAAAAATTATTTCATATCGTTTCGACTTATCAGTCTATCGCGCAATAAAAAAAATTGCTTGTTGTACGCCAAAAACACTCCAAAAAGCCCACGATAGTTATAGTTTACGATCACATACGACAAAGTAAAAGCACAACAGTGGTGAGAATAAATTCAGAGTGTGTAGAACACATCCTAAACAATACTACATAATGCACACACAAATCCAATGTGACAATGCATGGTCAGCTATGCTATATATATATATATATATATATATATAATGCCCTCTCATGAGAACAATGCTTCATGGCACTACTAGAGAGTCGTACTGTGGATATTCTGACCACTTCATCACATACAACATGTATTCCTGCTCACCTTTCTTGACTTCTGCAATGACCTCGTCCACTGCTGCAGCGGCGGCCCTCTTGGCCTCCCTGCTCTCCTGGTTGGCCCTGTCCTTCTGCTTCTTCTTGCTGGTACTGGAGGACAGGTCGGAGCTGGTGTCCCTGCCGCTGCCCCCCCTCTGCTGGGCGCCTCCGCGGCGGCCCACCGTCTCGCTCCCGGCTGCGCCGCTGCTGGCCATCTTCGGGCACTTGGCGCTGACGGGCCGCCCGTCGCCGGAGTCACTGCCGCTGCTGGGGTCTGGATCTGAGGTGTGCCTCTTCCTGCCCGGCCCGGCTATCTTGGCGATGTTACCGGTCGGAACTCTCCCAGAACAGAACCAGGAAGGCTGGTTGGGGACGGGGACCTGAGGCAGAGCACAGGACACGTTTATAGGCGAGCGGAGACACGAGTAGCGATGTCCATAGTTGTACGACATCAATATGAGGTCTGTGCGAGGTCTGACAGTGTAACGCCACACAACTTATGACAAGCTGCCTTTATTATGTTTGTACACACACACACGCGCGCCCACACACACACACACAACACACACACACCACACAGGCGGAAGGGAGAGTGGTTCACCATTCAAAACGAATACGGGGAACGTACCAAACAACTACAGCGCTGACCGAGACGTGGACATTGTGTCTCACTAAAGGACACTTAACCAGCACGACATTGAGCCCTGCTCGTTTCCTTAGCATAGCAACAAGCAAGCAGCTAACGTGGACAGCCGAATGACAGACAAAGGACATCAGCTACACCAGCCATCTTCTAATTTACTAATAACGTGGGTGGCGCTCGTGAAGCTCGCGAGCAGGCTCAACAGCGGGGCGTCAGGTGCCCGTCTCCGGGGTCGTTAGCACGGTGAACTGGCGAGGTAGCCAGCCGACTGCAGAGGTTCGTTTATTTTGAGGCCCACGTGTTGTGGACTGTCATGTGCCTGTCGATGTGAGCCTTAACGTACAAACAGCACAAACAGTCACGTTATGTTTTCACCAGAGTAACTATGTTTCATCAACCCCATTAATATCAATAAGCAAGTCATCTTTAGTCAATAACACTAAAATGTTGCGGCCCCTGATCCATTTTGAGGAGAGCGGGACAACACTGTTATTATACAGTATTTAATGTAAAATAGCTGTCTTAGCTGTACTGACTAGAAATGACCGCCCACATTACAACTGCCTAACATCAGAAGACATAATAAGGCTCGTTTATAAATAATGCCTGATGGCCAATCTCCCGACAGAGCGCCGGTCATACTATCAAACGCTCCTCCAGTCTTCGAGGAGCTAACGTCATTAGCCACACCGAGCTACCGAAGGGTTGATTTGGCTACACAACATCACACAACATGACATTCACTGACACTGGACGGCCGGCTGGGAATTATTGACAAATTAATATTGCAACTAAAACGGGAGACTTACGGTGTTTCAATTTCCAAGGAATTGAATTCCGTTCCTCTCACACAATGGCCGGCGACTCCTTCTGCTTCTCCCGGCTGCTAAGCTCCTTCTCGGCCGCGGGCCGCTGCGCTGCTGCCCCCACTCGAAACCCCGCAGTCCACGGTTTCTGGAATCTTCGTTCCTTTATCCGGGACCCATGTCTGGTCACTTTTAAAGTATTTAGTTCAAACAAAAGGCAACAAAAGAAGCGGTTCGGTCTGTTAGTGTCATTCGGTCTCTGCGGGGTGATTCCTACTTTGTTTGGAACAAATTACACTGCCGCCCGGCCAAACGTGAAACGGGAGCGCGCATAGGCTACTTCCTGGCTGTCGCGATCACGTGACCTGTAGATCTTCCTTCTTTGCTTCTCGCTCTCAAACACACACACACACACACACACACACACACACACACACACACACACACACACACACACACACACACACACACACACACACACACACACACACACACAATCCAACCCAACATTGAAAGCCCGTTGAAATTATTTTGTTGCAAACATGTTCCAATATACATTATGATATTTAGCTATAGCTCATTTATCAAGATGTGATAATCAACAGGTGGAATATGCACCGCTGCAAAAACTAAATAAAAGCTGAGATAATGAGACAAGTGACACATGGGGAGTAAAAAATAATATAAAATCTCATTAAGGAAGACGGTTTTGTACAGTGAGAATGTTTATCATTATCACCCAAATCATTGAGATGTAAAAATGTCATTAAATTAACTTTTATTATTCTAAAATTGAAAGATGAAATATACTGAGTGGGTACAAAGGATACATGAAGGACTGCAGAACACCGAAATAGAAATAGGACATCTTACACTCTTGCAGACCCTGGTTAGTGAACGCATGCACATTCAGGCTTATACAATGGGACAGAGCCAAAGCATGAATACAGGGATATGATGTCAAAACAAGCTGCGCCGACACAGAGAAATGTTAAGTTATCCTAGCTTTATTCTTTATTCACAACACTGTAAACTGTTAAACTTTGCACAAGCTTCTTTTGGTATTTTTGCTTTGGCATTTACTTCAAAATGATGAGGATGTAGGTTGATGATGTACTGAAGGAAATATGTGTACAAAGTTAGTAAATTGTCATGCAAATAGTATATTAGTAAATGTCCAAGACACTTGCATACAATAAGGCACGATTAAACACTGTCCATACGGTAGACTCTACAGAGTAGTCACTACAGTGAGGCAGATCTTAGGCCACATTGCATGACATTTCATCTGATGCAAACACTCAGTCTGTGCACCACACGTTTTGGCATCCATAAAATTGTATTTCTCGTTCGTTATTTTGGGAATTACACAATACACATTTGCTTTCCTGCCGAGATTTAGATGAGAATATCATTATGACTTTTCTTTTTTTGCAGGAGTAGAGACTTGCTGGAGTCTCTACTGGTTGCCTAGAATCTTTGCACTGACAAGACTCCTGGGAACCTATACATTTATGTATTGCTTGCAAGACATCTAATTCTCAGCAACAGAGCAAATAAGCCTATTTCTCAAAATGACCTCATGATACTTTTCACACTGCACTTCAGGCGGCGAGGCGACAGCACTGGGTCGTGCAGCAGTAGGGGGGGCACTTCTTGGGCTCCAAGCAACTGCATAATAAACGCCTTGTGTTCCCTCGCGGCTGGATTGTACCTGATTGGCCACCGCAGCGTGAGGCTCGGGTTGCATTTCTCCAAAAGTGAATTCTGTGTCAACTTCTTCATCTGCAGTGTAAAGGCACTACCCACGTCCCAATCAATGGGAGGATTGTCGTTTTTGCTGTAATTTTGGTGTGAAAATGGCCTAAGAGAGCTTTTTGTCCTTGGGCTAAGCAAACTTTCCCACTGCCACAATCCTGTCCAAAGCGGACTAAACCCAACTTTAGCCTAGGGCTTGCTGGCCCTGCTCCAGGGCTGGCCTTGAATCTTCAGGGTTATCCTCTTGAAAATCGACCCAACTCTTGGCTATAAGTCGTCAGTGTGAAACAAGGCGAAAGTAAACAATGGAATTTGCATCACGTTTTGGTTGTCCAATCTGTGATAGAGTAGTCAAACGTTAGTCACGTGTTAACCCCGGGGTAGTAGAAGTGCAGTGTGAATCTTATCGCCCTGGGCTCAGGTTAACTCTGGGTTAACAATGTGTGTGTTAGTTATCTGTAAGTTATCTCAGGGTCAACTCTTGGCCCAGGGCAAAAGATTGGGCCATTTGAAGAAAGGGAGGTTTGTCCCGAGGGTTGGTCCACAAGGCCAAGAACAACATCACTGGAGGCGTGCAGCTAGCGCTGTTAGCTTCCACTGCTCTCATTATTACATTCTCCCTGTATAGTGATGGTGTACAGCCGTTATCTTACTCCAGGCAGAGGTGGGCTTTGGCCTTGTTATATCTTTTGGCTTAGCAGAGTCATGAAGCAGATTTTATTTTCACATAAAAATGGTAATATCATTTGTTTCCCTGTCATTTGTATAAAGGCAGACACAATCCAAAAATTGCATTCCTAGCACCACAATCGGTAGTAATACATCTAAAATCCATATGAATGCAACAACCGCGTCCTCTCCATTCTACTGAAGAAACGCGTCCTTAAAACTACACTGGGACAGGGATCTACAGCAGTGGTGGCTGGACCCTTGTCTCCATTTTTGGGCTTATTTGAAAATATAAAAATGATTAATGCCTGATCATAATTAGTTTAGTGATTGAACAAAAAATAAATACAGATTGTCATTCTGATTTCATGTCCTCAAAGGTTTCATCCTAAGAAGAGCCTGTCCAATGCAGTTTAAATGAAGCACAGCTCCGAATATCCATCCAGTAGTACCAGCGACCGGCCCGCTGATTATACAACTACAATCGTTCAACTACAGATCGTTTGCAATGCAGTATTTTCACCAGTATTATTGACATATATTATAAGTATAATTGTCATGTTCAAAACACAAATTTAAACAAGGATACATTTCCAGATTTTGAAAATCCAAAACAAAATTTATCAGGTATTTATTCAGGTATGTGTGTATATAATTATAAGTGAATAATTATGATAGCCGCCGCTCTTACTGAAAAGAGAGTTTGCACACAGAATATGCAAATGCTCTTGCAGAGTGATAAAATCAACGCCCACGGCAAGTCTTCTTTGACTGTATCCTCAAAGTCTCTTGTAGAGTTACTGTGTCTGGAAAAAATGCCGGACCAAGACAATGGTGCACCTGTTTTGAGGTTGTGAGTTACTGGCAGGTGTTGTAGATCTGGATCTGTTTGTTGATGTCACTGAGGATGGCTTTCATCTTGTCCTCCAAGCCGTCCAGCTGACGAGCTTTCCCCTCCAACCTCTTCTGGTTCTCCTCATAGTTTTTCTCCAGCTCTGTGGGCAGCAGGAGTGTCAGCAATGATTACACAGCCAGGCATCAGATGCATTTCTCCTTCTTGAGTTATTGATCACTGCGCTGAATGTCGATACAGTTGAGGACCACATTCTTTGAAATGGACGGAGGGAACCCATGGATTTGTCCGAAGCGGTTTTTATGTGGCCTATTTCTCAAGACACTTTAAAATAACTTGCAGGGTTCCTCGAGGATCAAATTTAAGGTCTCTACTTCTTTATCTATAGATGAAATCCCTTGATTGATCCCTTTTGTAGGTATGCTGACAACAATGCTTTATCTTTTACATATTAATAAAGCTAAAGTGTAAGTTCAGTAAAAGACCATATCCTTTAAGCCTGTCATTTATTTCTCATACTTCTGCGTCACGTCTAACGCATGCACACTCGTTTGTTTACTTGCTGTCATTGTTCGGCCCGTCAATCATGACACCAGCAGTAGATCAGCTGGTCTCCTCTGACCAATAAGGACAAGGAAACAATGACGTCGTTAGCCAATCATCTCGCTGCTGTCTCTTTAGATATGACTGTCTCTCTACTTCAGTTCATTCATGTTGCTCATCACATATCATCTGTTAACAGTGAACAATTATCCTTTCTTTATTCGACTGGTCTCTCCTGATTGAAGTGCCTGTATGTCAAAAGAATCTCCTCACAGCTCAACCAGGGAGCAACTTAAATATTAGTCATAGGTTCTCAGGCTCAGAGACAGAAACTGCAGGGCTTAGACTAAGCCAATAGGAAACCTCTGTGTCATGATTGACTCAGAATTGAACTTTTAAAAGGGGCTCAATTTGAAAATTAGAGAATTAATATTGCAGCAAACAACTATTTGCAAAAGTCTTGTTGGACATGCTCCAATGAATGAACCAGAAAGGCCGCCCTGTAGGTTATTGAACTGTATTCTTGTGTTTATTGTCTTTTTTCTATTTTATTGGTTTTATTATTTCTTTCTTTTCTTTTTTTGTGTATGCATTAGTCTCAGTGAGATTACATGTGTACTGTGCATGTCAGTCAGCCGTAAATTGCTTTGAATTGCATATATGAATGATGAACATATATGAATTACTATACAAACAATTCTGTTTGCAATTCGAGTCTGGAGTTAAAACTGTAGCTTATTTTGATGTTAATTTTAATTCTAAATAACTTAAATAGATACTGTGAATAGTAAACAAAAAATAAACTATAATTTCTTATAATAGATTATTTGAACCCTTCAGTATGTGTTTTAACAATTAAATCTTTAAAATTATGATTTTGTATCATGTGTGTATATATATATATATATATATATAATGTGCGTGTTTCATCTACATACACACAGGCACTCACCTGATAGCCTCTGGAGCTTGCTCTGGGCATCTCTCAGTAGGTCCTTTGCTTCATCTCTGAGGCCCTCTGCTCTCTTCTTGGCATCTTGCACAGCTTTGGCCTTTGTGTCGACCCGCTGCTGCACCTCATGGTATTTATCCGTCAGCTGGCCATCTAGAATCTAGCATGAAGACAGGAGAGTTTATTCTTTAACAGCTGTGTATGCTTTTAATGAGGAAAAGTGTGCTTGTGCAAACACACACACACACACACACACACACACACACACCTGCTTGGCTTCGTTGGCCTTGTCTCGTGCCATGGTGGCCGTCTCTTCGGCTCGGGCAGCTGCCATGCTGTTGTTGGCCCGTTTGGTCTTCAGGGCGGTGATCTCCCGTGCCAGCGTGCCCAGGCGGTCCATGGCGTCATTCAGGTCCTTCTCACTGTTGGATGTTTCCGACTCAATCTGAGGAGGGAATGCAAAGTGAATGGTGAGCCCACTGATTTTACACCATCTTTAAATTATAATGGACCTATAAATTAAACCTGGACTAAAATATTTAGTTAGCCACTTGGGAACAATGGGAAAAAAGCTGCAGCACAACACTAACACGTGTTAATGGTTGAACAGAATAATAACAATAGTCTTTGTGTCTCCTCAGGCTACTGCGGAGTGACGTTCGTACCAGCAACTCGTCCGGCTTGGCTCACCAGATACAAATGGCCTCTGTGCATGGTTACGGCACAAGAGGTGCAGCCTCTGGTCACATCATGTTTCGGGCTCTAAGAACACATCTTTGTCATATTTAGTTCAGTAGCAGCAGTAGCACTTTCTGTGTCTGTCTCTCTCTGTTTTCATGTTTAATTGAACTGCTAAGTCTGTTCCTACTTCATCCTTCATTTATCTCATTTGAGTATCTGCTTAGCTTGCAGATTGTTTTATGTCTTTAGTTGTTTCTGTATAGTATTTATATTTATTTATATGTCCAGGGCCTCAGGAAGACTAACTAAACACTAAACCATATAAATCACTAACTGTTATTGTACAAGAAAATAATGGACAGGCAATAGTTAACAACCCTAATAACCTGTACAGATATGGCTATTTGTTGTATGTGACAATCAAAATCTTACTTATTGCTCAGTTACCACTATAACAGATTTGAAGGTTTTTCTTGTTTTTCTGGGGGGGTTGGTTACCTGTACCAGTCGGGCTACAGTCTCCCCAATGTCCGCCTTGGCTCTCGCTATGGCCTTCTCTGCTGATGTCTGAGCAGTCTGAGCATCCACCAGGGCCTGTTTCACTGTCTCCGCTGTGGTCTTCACCCCCTCAGCACTGTGCCTGAACAATGACGAGAGGACGCATAAGTATGTAATGCTCTGTAATGTCTGTTTTAAGACGGACTCTTCTCCGATTACCTCGCCCTCTTGGCATCCAGCAGCAGTCGCTCCGCCTTGCGCACATCGCCCTGCGTCTGCTGCAGGATGGCGTCCACGTTCGAAAGGCTGCGAACGCGCTCCTTGATTTCATCAGCCAGATGCCGGATCTGGAGCGGCGAAGCCGGGATGGAGAGCTCCAACACGCGGTTCGCCACGGCCTCAATGCTGTCCGGGTCCGCACCTTCCTCTGAGGAATGAGACGTGGCAGAGTTGTCAGAGGAGGGCTGATTAACAGAAAACATAACCATTCTACATGCTCTTGGTTGACGTTACTATGAGGAACTTTCTTTTTAGGTGGATTTTTCCATTTGTAGACAAAAGCGTTAGTTTCTCCGAGCACCAGACTCCCTCTAGAAAATCTCTCATTTAGCTGCAGCAGGGTCTGACAGTGTGCCACGCTCAGTGCTGCTTCTTCCACAATCGGCATGATTCCTTCTGGTTATTCAAGAAAAATGATATAGAAACAGCCAGTGTGCTCCCTGAGGGTCTTGTTTAGTTTCATAATCACTTAAGAGTTCCTTGTAGTAACTTTAACGTATTATCATAATGTATAGCCCCAGCAGACTCTCAGACTCACGGGTGAGGAACTCTCTGATCTGTTTGATGAGGTCTCTCAAGTCGTTGTTGGAGCGCTCCACTTTGTTCTTGGTGGCTGTGGCTTTGTCCAGAGCTGCTTGGGCTTTACCCTTGGCCTCCTCTGCCTTGGTCTTGGCTTCTGCCACCTGAATGAAAAGCAGGTGGACACTCATAGTGGACACAAAATGCAAGAAAATCCAGGAATCAAGGAAAGCAGTAAGCAGTTTCCTGTCTCGAGGCGAAGACATAGTGAGCCTCTAGGACCAGGCATTTGGTGAGAGTGCTCGATTAATCTGGGTGTCATGGTAAGCAACCTTATTGTCTTGTTTTTGTTTTTTTGCTTAGTTAATTTAGTGCACCCACTTTCACTCAAATCTGTTGAGTCTAAGTGTACATACGTCCCAGAATGCAGCTGCACTGCTTACATCAGCCGTCTGAGTCTAAAAGCTCACTTCATTCTGAGAGGTTCAGTCTTTGTTGTGCTGTGGAGGGACGCTGGAGCAAAATGAGCTGAATGCATTGGGATTAACCCACATCAATAAGAACAGAAATATGATTAAAATAAATAATTGCAAGGAATTCTCCTTATGTGGAGAAAAGAGGGAATATATAACTATATTAACAAATGTTTGTCCAAAGAGCTGGCTCTAGAAATCCATATGTGGTCGAGGCGAACAGATGTGATGTGATGACCTCCTACCTTGCTAAAGAGTCCCTCGACCTCTCCCATGGCTTTGTTCAGCTCCTTCTCTGCGTGTTTGGCTCTCTCCAGGGCGTTGTCAGCTAGCGCTACAGCGCCGTTACAGTTTAGGCCTCCACAGTGATGGTTCCCTTCATCGTCGCGGCAACCTGCACCCCCACAGGGGCTTTCCCCACAGGGGGCATCACCTGGGGCGCCACAAACCTGTTGGGACAAGGGAACATGTACCTATATGTGTGTGGAAATGATCAGGCAATAGGTACACACTTTTATCATATAAATAAATATATTACCCCATGGAAATGTATAACTTCTGTGAAATTGTCACAGAGACAAGCAAGTAGAAAGCCAGTAAGACAGCCATCGGAAATAATCAATTTGAAAGACAAACATCTTCATTTCAGGATTCCATAAAATGAAGCAGTTGCTAATCATGGGAAATACAACTAGCTTAGTCGAGTAGCAGTTCCTTCCATCTCAGCTTTGGACTGTCATGTCGTTTTGAAGATGACTATATTGTGGATTTCATTATAAATATCGGACAGATCGAACTATGCCAATACATAATAAGAATAAAATTTAGTATTTTAAAGGAACAATTAGTAGATTTTCCCTAAAAAACAATAATGTAGACTGATAGAAAAACAAACCTTCTCCATCATCACTTATGACCCATTAGAAGTGTGTAGCGGTGTCTATATCTGCTTCTCTTTTCTATTCATTTAGCTGTGTTCGAGATTATTCTCTGGTTAACAATAAAAACATAGCAACAAGGGTCCAGATCGTTATCCAAGAGGAAGCTACAGAGCGCCGAAAAATCCCGAATATAACAAGAAAAAAAGCCACCTGCTCTGGGAGCAGCGTGTCCGGGGAGGAGGGACCAATTTGAAATGCCGATTTTCTCAATTTGACTGCTCGTCTTCGTATGTCTCTATACATAAATACTGTCTCCCTTTATCAGAGCCAACAGCTGCATCAAATGATGAAGAATGTGATCAAACCTTCTCGTTGATTTTCTTTAAGTCCAGGCCCTGCGCTCGGGTGTTGAGGTCTCCGAGCGCACGCTTGTTCGCAGCGTTTTTGCGGTTAAAGTCGTCCTTCTTGGCGCTGATGAGGCGCTCCGTGCGGCGGCGAGTGTCTGCAGATTGGCTGACCGTGCTGGGTCGGGTGGTTGTCGATTCATTGGCCCGGCGCTCCGCATCACGAGACTTGTTGTAAGAGCTACGGATGCTGTCGTACGCACCTAAAGGAAACCGCATTTTAGAGGAATCTCACTGAGGCTGCAGTACATTTGGGGATTATAAAGGATTATAGATTATTGACGTGATGAAAAGAGGACGAGGATTCGGTATAATTATGTGTGGACAGTTGGAGGTAAGGCGGTGAATGGTTGAAAAATACATCCCCTCTTGTTCTCACCTAGGAAGTTGGAGTTTTTTAGGATATTTAGTTGGCGGTGCAGCTGCTCTGAAGTGAGGTTGAGCTCTTTGGCTTCTCTCTCCAGAGCACTCAGCTCCTTGCTTGCCTCAGAGTTGCTGTCCTGGACGATGGTGAGGTCTCCTTCCAGACGGTTCAGGGTGTCGGTGGTCTCACCGATCTGCGCTCTGCAGGGTAAGACAAGCAGTTGTTGGGGATGTAATTACAATCCTGATGGAATTTTAAATGAACTGTCTTAGACAAATTGAATAAATCTCCAAATGGGGTTAAGAGATTGTTCTTAAATCCTTTTTTTCCAAAACAATTCTGTCAAGTCAAGTATCATTATCTTGACACAAGGATGTGGCAGATGGATAATCACACCTGGGAAACTCCTAGAATGCAGTGGGATGTACCAGCTGTACCTAAGATCTTCAATAAGCTCCATCAGCGTAGCGACAGCTGCAGCGGTGGCGTTGCGTGCGTCGACAATTCCCCGAGCTTGTGCCAGTTTCTCCTCTAGGTCCCTGAAGGCCTTCTCGTAGGGCCCAGTAAGCCCAGTGGTCTGAATCTCGTGGGCCCGCTCTGCCAGTGTCTTGGTGCGCACTGCCAGGTCCTGATAGTGAGACGGACATGTGACGAGAAAGATTGTGGTTAATTCATCATCAGCTATTCAATATGTCACGTTTTTGGCTTCTGCTGACTGAGGATTAGACCCCGTCTTCTGCATGAAAATGCACCTGCACGATGCGATCCCAGTCCCCGAAGCACTTGTGACATGGCTGACAGTTGGGGAAGTGGCCAGAGAAGCCTCTGGCACACTGGTCACAGCGGACACCTGACACCCCCTGCTGGCAAACACAGTGTCCGGTCACCCGGTTGCACTGAGAGGTCTCGATGCCTCGCCAGTCGCAGTCGCAAGCTGGAGAGAGGGAGAAAGGTGTGGTAAAGTGGAACATCAGGACCTAGCTAATTATGTGCTAATCTCATTTGTTTACATCTGTGTTAGCTGCAAAAAAAATGAAAGTGTTATTTATTGATCATGCGGCTGGTACAATGCGTCATTCTGGTTAGTTGTGATACATTTTGTATGTTCATGTTCCATCATAAATCTTGGATGAAATTATTCACAAATTTATACCTAAAACAGTCCTGATTATTCACAAAAATGAATTGTACAACATCAATTATTTAGTGTAGATATTATAGATTCCCCATAGACTTAGTCATACTTTCCAGACTCCTCCGGTTGCAAAAAGAAGTCTGGTTGTATAAAAGCCTATGATAAAGTTAATCTACTTCTCTCTTGATTTATTCCCTCAGTAAACATTGTAAACATGAGTTTATGTCTCAATCTCTAGTTTCAAGTCTTCTTCAATACAACATGATGTTAAGTAAAATAGACCATAAAGCAGGGTAAGGTTTAGGGAGGCGCTACTTTGTGATTGACAGGTTACCCAGTCTTTTGTTTGGCAACGGCCAAAGTGCCGAACTCGAGGCTTCAAAGTGGCAGTCCACAAACCAATGTCACTGTGACTACGTCCACTTATTATACAGTCTCTGTTTATTACTCTTTGTGTGCTGGGCTCCAGTATTAGCCAATGAGCTATATGAGGTATCTTTGCACTTTTCTAAAAACATTTTGTGACGTAGAGTGCAGCTCTAAATCCTCACAGGACTTCCCTTCTGCGCAGAATCCTCCGGTCGCATCGTGTTCGTGATGAGCATGCATTATGACTTCATATATCTCACCTCTGCACTGTGTCCTGGGGTCTCCCCAGTAGTTCTCTTGACAGTCTGTGCAGGTCTTCCCGCCGAAACCGTCGCGACACTGACACTGCCCAGAGAACTGCACAACAGAGGGGAGCATGACACGTCAGCTTCTTCTGTTTCTGTCAGCGCCAGTGAACGTACGTTTCCCTTGTCCTGCATCATGAGATGTGCTTATCTGAACGTGTACAGGTCCCAGGTGTGCCCTACCTCGTTGCATGAGGAGGTGACTGAGTTGTTGGGATCGCAGCCGCAGGATTCACAGCCTCTCCCGCTAGCCAGGTTCCAGTGGTTGGGAGCGCAGTGGTCACATGGCAGCCCGATGACGTTTGGCAGACACTGGCACTGCCCGGTTGCTCGCTGGCACACACAGTCCTCACGCTCCATGCACTGGCCGCGGTCAGTACCCAGGAAGTTACACGTGCACTCTGAAGGGGAAGCGGCATGCATCATCAAGACATTTTGAATACATTAAAATGCAAGACTTCCTCGTCAATGAACATGTCACTCACTCCTGCAGTTGCGACGGGAAGCGTCGCCGAAATAGCTGCTCTTGCAGATGCCACAGTTGGGGCCCTCGGTGTTGTAAAGGCATTTCCGGCATTGTCCGGTCTGCCTGTCGCAGGCGTCCATGTCAGACATGTCTATGTTGTTGTTACACTGGCACGGCTGGCAGCGCCCTCCGGGCTGAGAGGGGTTGCCATAATAACCCGGAGCACATTCCTCACATCGGGCTCCTGAATTGGGAGAAAAGGCAAAAAAAGGGAAAGAGAACAAGAGTTCCAATAAGAAGAGTGGAGGAGGAGATATGATAATTCCTACTTTTTACTGAAATGTAGTGAATGTAGTGTAATGTAATGAAGTGCTCTACAGGGTTTCCCAAGCAGTTCTTTCAGGGGGGAGCAACGGGAAGCCGGAAACTAATGAATTCACAGCAGCACAATCAACAGGTAGTCTTGGTTCAACATGAGTGGGACCTCCACATTTTTGTGCCTGAAATGTTTTCAGTAGACACTTATAACACTTATGAACGTTATCATATTAATACGATATGCCACTAGAATTTAGTGGGGTTGGGTTAGGAGTCTTCGTCATCACACCTTTCTTCGGTAGATTATGCAGCATATTACTGTACTTGATTACATAATAGACGAGAACATTACTCAGCAGTCTTTTACGTTCCTTTTTTACCCCGACAGATGTTCACAATATGTGTGACATTGTCGTAATAAGCATATGAATTATTGAGTTACAGCCGACAATGTGTTTTGTGACGTCACAGTGTAATTCTAATCAGTCCAAATCAATGTTTGTGCCAGATGTCATGATTTTTCCCGCCAGACGTTCCTGAGATATGGCGTTCACAGAATGGGATGAACCTGAGGTCACAGTGACCTTTGACCTCCAAAATCAAATTAGTTCATCATTGACTTGAGAGTAATGAGTGAATCAGCTACCGTGTCCTTTTGCTTTTCAGGATCTCTTCTTGTACTTTCAAAAAGTGTTACCCTCTCCTGCTTAATCTAACAGACAGATCATAATGATGCCATGAGCATTCAATGGTCAGCAGCCTTCTCTGTTCTCCTTTATCACAAAAGCCGGACAAAAAAACATCAGCCTATTTATCCTGGCTAAATGGGGCTGTATAGAGAAAAAAATAATCTTTGAGATTTGAGAAAATAAAAATGGAGGCAAGAATGGGAAACTGGGGAACTAGATTTCTCTAAATTAAGCTAGAGCATTTTACCAGCATGTAACTTGTTTAATCGTGGAATGTGGATAAATCAGACAGCTATGCAGTATTATGTTTGCAAGCGCCTTAGCTAACTGCAGTAGCTTGCTAACACGTAGCTAAAATGAGCTCGCTAAAAGTCTGCAAACTTGTCACAACATCATTCTAGTTATCAACAGCACCCCAAGTAGACAAAGGGGGTTAAAATAACCCGACATGCTGAAATCAGATGTTGTCAGATTTTGCTGTCCTTGTATTCCCATGGTTTTCACAGTGTGACAGGCTGCTCTCTTTCTCTATACTGTTGTATCAGTTCAGCTCTTATTTTCCAGTGCAACCACTTCCCAAACTCTTTCCACACACAGATAAACACAAGAGACAAAGGCGGACCCAGACTCAGAATCAAGCAACACCTGTGTATAAACACTTTCTCAAGGTCTCTCCCTTTTACTTTGAAGGTTACTTTGAAGAGACCACACTTGATTCTCTGATTCTGGGTCAGGTCCTTGTATTGGAATCATTTACACAGACCTGGGTCAAATCTTTTTTTTTGGGTTCACTTATTAGATAATTTCAATAAAACGTTAGGGACACATATTTGACCCTATAGCACCATATAACACAGAAAAACCATGGAAAGGGTTTGAGACTCTTCTTTGAGCTAGGTCTTCACACATGGGCAGGCGTGCTCTGTGGCACAGCACTGTTGACGGGAAGAGTATTGAAGCCATGCATGGGTAGGACTGGTGAAGTGGAGGGTTGGTGGGAAATGGAGAAGGACTAGAAGGGACAGGGGTCAACCATCATTACTCACGCTTAAAAATGGTCGCCCCGGAGCGTTTAACAATCCCTGTGCCAGTAAAACAGGGGAAGGAGGAAATTACAGGTTACCATTCACCATAGCCAACTGACAAACATTGTTCTTACCTCATTTGAGCTATATCCTTGACTTTGTCTCTTAAGGAAGAAGAGAGGGACCTCAGTGGTTGACACAAAAAGTTGACTTGAAGAACCTCAAGTTGATTAAAAATATGAAGCTGTGGTAATAACGATGGACTATGCTGGACACACTTGAACGATGAATATTCGTGATCCCCAGAGGGTCATTCCTTGTGTTTTTGATGACCCCCTGACCTTTCTTCCAGCATCACCATCAAGTCAAACATTTCCCTGAGAACAACCTTTTGTTCACAGTCATGAACAACTCTGTATATTGAAACAGCAGTGCTTTGAGCTAAATGCTAATGTCAACATGCTAACATGAAATGCTAACATGCTAATGTTAGGGAGATATAATGTTTATATTTGCACCAAAACACAAACAAGTGAAGCTGAGGCTGATAGGAAAGTCTTTTTCTCCCACTAAGCTTAAAAATGAATTATACGCATGCATTATGTATGAGAGAGAGATGGATATTGTCTTACAGTGGACAAAACCCCAGTTAGCTACAAACATGAATAATGATGCACTGAGGTGACAATATTACCATTTCGTCCTTTAAAACCTTTAAAAAGGTATCTTTCAGCTTGAAGTGATCCACTGAGGTGCCATTTGGCTCGTAAATCACAACACAACTGCACTTCTTATATTTGACTCAGATGAGGTTTTGCTGTAATGACACAACGTGTATCAAGTAAAGCAGTGTAATGGTGCGGTGCTGTAGTGTTCGAAAGGTTTAATGAAGGGACAGAAAGCACAAAAGAAGGAATACACACGCACAGCAAGGCTACAAGCGTCGCGTCAGCTTTACCTGTGTAGCCCTGGTTACAGTTGCAGATGATTTGTCTGTTACGGTTGTCCTGGTAACAAGATGCAGCAAAGTGGCGTCCGCTGTTGGGGCCGTCTGGACAGGGGCATGGGCGACACTGAGCACTGGAGGCTTTGCCCAAAACGGGGTTACCATAGTAACCATTTGCACACCTACAGAAGTAACAAAGTAGAAAAATGTATCCTGTGAACTGTAACTAACAACGTTGCAGCAGTAGAAGTATGCATACATGCAATTTTCAAGATGAATCATTCTTGTTTTCTATTTTTTATAAATGATCAGAGGATGAATACAACTGAACATTCTGTTTTAAGTCTTTGAATCCCTTTCTAATCCCCATGCTATGCTTGATTTGAACCTAGCGTGGTCACCTGTCACACTTGTCTCCTCCGGTGTTGTCCCTGCAGCTGACGCAGGCTCCGGTCCTCTGGTCGCACTTGTCGGCGTGTCCGTTACACTGGCAGGGTCGGCAGCTGGGGAAGCCCCAGTGGCCCGCCTGGCATCCGTCACAGCGCTGACCAAACGCTCCGGGACGGCACTGGCACTGACCGGTGAACTTGTCGCAAAGTCGCGTCACAGAGCCTTCCAAGCTGCAACCGCAGGCTGGACCAAGGGAGAAAGGGACAAGGAGAAGCGCTCAGGAAGGAGGACTGATCGTAATAATGGAAGTGGAGAGGAGAAGGAATCAAAGGGAGGAAGTAGAAAGAGGGTTCGGGAATACATCATTTAAGTAAAGGGTCTTTGGATTTGCAATTGTGTACTGAGAGGCAGTAGAGGGCGCTAGCGGCATAGCATGCCACTAATCAAAGGCACTGCACATAAAGTGTGACTAAACGCATCTTACTCTGCAGACCTTTGTCACTGTAACAAAATAAAATAAAAGCGCAAAATGGGAAATAACATTGAGTACCAATATTGAGATCTAAGTGCTTCCAGTGGAGGCTCTACTGAGCATTTCAAAGCAAGGTAGTAGCAAACCAGATCAGGGGTGTGAAATATACATCATATGCTCCATAAACGGGTCTGGACCTCTCACCTATGCAGCCTGAGGGTCCAAAGCCGTAAGTTCCCGGAGCACACTGGTCACAGCGTCGACCAATCACATTGGGCCTGCAGTGACATTGGCCCCCGCGCACGTCGCACATGGAGCTAATGGACCCCTGAGGATCACAACTACAAGCTGTTGGGCGGACAGAGAAGAACAGGCATGAGGTCACCGAACCCTTACATATGGGAACATCCATGCACATTGCATTCTGGGAACCAAAGGAACAAACAAAGGCTGATGTCAGGCTAATGTGATCAAGCATTAGTTTTGCTGCTCACCCAACTATGCTGCATATATTTACAGCTTCAAGTTGAGCTGAAATTTTCAAATCTCTGGTCAAGTAAACAATAGGTTGAGAAACATCTGAAGAAATTCCACACTTTAAAACGTTTAATTAATGACGTCAACTTCACTGATCCCAATAATGAGGCGGTTTTATTTTCCTCCACAGGCAGGTCAGGGGTCAGGGAAAGGTCATGGAACCCTGCAGCGTAATGCATTCAAACATGGCACAAGGAGGTGCTTTTCACTCACGCAGAGCCCCGTCATTTACGATGGCCGACATGCTGGTGATTAGCTTGGCACAGGTGTCACTCATCAGCGGGCGTGTTACGCTCTTCGCCCCCTCGTGGCAGCGGTACCGCTCATAAGCCTGCTTCCTGTTGTTGGAAGCCAGATCGCCCGCGTTGAACATCTCCATGGAGGAGTAGTGCGGCATCAAGGCAATCTGGTGCAGAGACAGGGATTAATGAAGAGGAGAGAGGGAGACGTGTGTAAAGAGAATGAATGGAGCCACTTCCTCATGAGTCACATTACTCTCATTATTTTGGAGGACTGGAACAATAAATTCTTCTCACAGAGTCCATAAGGAGGACAGCGTTGGCCGCTCCGTTGAGGATACTGTTGGCATCCTGGTAGCGTTTGAACTCAAAGCGGAGGGTGTAAGTCACACCTCTCTCCAGACATACAACGTGAGGAGGGACCACAAACCTGGAGCCAACACAGCCAGGAAGCACACAGTTAACATTATGCGAGTGTGTATGTGCGAGTGTGTATGTGCGAGTGTGTATGTGCGAGTGTGTGTGTTTGAGCCACAGACCTGGCTCCGGCCGGCAGGGAGACGGTGAGTCTGTCATCATCTGGGATGGTGTTTCCACAGGGACTGCTGGTTGGAATCGGCCCCGGACGGATCACTGTTATTCGCACATCCTCCCAGTCTCGTGGCATCTAGGTAGAATCAGTGTTTTATGGTTAATATGCAGTCAAACGCATAGTCATGGTGAACTTTAGAAGGGGAGGACAGTCGCAAAGTAATGGCTTCCTGGATGAAGGGAGGATCAATCACAAATGCTTAAGAAAATGCTTATCATGTAAAATGCACATGGGAAAAGGGTTGAAACATGCAGAGCCCCCGACATGTTCCTTTATGATAGTAGTTAGTGGAACTCCGTCAGTACAGGGAAGGCTGCACATCGCTGCTTGTTCATTTTATTGTCGAAATAACGATCATTACCACTTTCTAGAACAGTCAGTTGTGAAGCTGGAGCCAGGAGACGGTTAGCTAAGCATAAAGAATGGTTCTCTCTGAATCTGCCAACCAGCAACTCTAAATCCCTAATTAACACAATTACATCTGTCACATTATATTTACGCAAGGCAGAGTAAATATAATGTGGCCATGTGGGTCATGTGCGGGACTATTTTCTTTCTGGAGTTGTCTTATCACTGTGAGTTTGCCAAGAAATTGAACAATAAAAGATATACGAGAGTGGTATCAATGGGCCTCATTAATTAACTGGTCCTCAAAAGAAATCAAGAACAAACTTAGGAAGAAATTGGTGAATCGGGCCCAGTCTTCTTATTTAACGGTCAGGAAGAGAGCGAATGAGCATATTTCACAAAACTGAATTAGACCTGTGACTCATAGCGGATAAGCAGGTCATATTCCATGGAGTAGGGGACGTTACTGATGAGGAACTCCAGGGTACCACCCTCGGGTGCCCGGGCAAATCCAATGCCCGTCCATGTGGCGGGGCGACCCGGCTGGTGCTCCCTGGTCTCCAATGTACAGCCCTGCAAAAATACAGATGTATTCAAATAATTTCCTCAATATGTTTCCATAATAAAGCCACATAATTAATTAGACATACTTAAATGTGTGCTGATGAAGAATAACGGTGGACTCACCTGTCCCATTTTGGCCAACTCGGCCTCATACAGGAAGTGATCCAGAGCCATGAAGAAATATCTGGACTCCACCTGAGTACACTGGCGTCCTGTCATGTGACTGCGGCAGCGACACTGACCGCTCTCCATGGAGCAGCTGCAGAGAAGACATGATTAGCTTTGTTAATTCACAGCTGCAGTTGATATTATGGGGCTGAGCTGCCAATGTTAGGTGCTTCGAGCTAAATGCTAACATCAGCATGTTTAGCAGGTTTTTCATGTTTAATATTTAACACAGCATGTTATCATAAACAAAAGTATTGAATATATTAAAATGATGAGCTTGTAGCTAGAGATTGTTTTCCTTTACCTCGTTATTGTAATCAATACAGGTTATTTGCCATAAGGGAAATAAATATTATTAGTTATTATTATTATAGTATTAAAAGCTGCTTAGAGCTAAGGTTCGGAAGTTAAACAGGTCAAAAATGTCCTCTATATTAGCTATTTTATTTAAAATGTCTGTGAAAACAAAATATATTCCACTTTCTCAACAAAAAACAAAATTTTACAAGATTACACTGTAAATGTCACTGGCAAAAAAAAATCTGAAATATGGAACTGCCGATCGATCAGTGCACCTCTAGGGGAAAAATTTAAAGAATGTAGAAAATGTCCATCCCAAACCCGAAATGTGAACCTCATGGTGGCACTAGAAGAAAAGGCAGCGGGCTTCGTCCTCTGTGTACCATGAATGTCTGTACAGAATTACACATCAATGGACCTCACAGTTGCTGAGATATTTCAGTCTGGATCAAAGTGGTTGACTGGGTGGCTAATAATAATAATAATAATAAAGTGACAAATGTTAATTTTCCATTACAGGGAAGTTTGTGTCTGATGTTTGAGTGGAGGATGTCAAAGGCAGAGGCTAAATAAATCAGAGCGCACACGCAAAGCTTATGCTTCTATTATGGAGTACTATTGTCTCGTCTGCAACGGCCTCATTCTTCATTAGTGACCTGTGATTCTTTAAAGCGACGGCGTCACTCACTGGTTGTCTAGGGCTCCCCCGATATCACACTCGCAGCCTCGGCAGCCGTTGAGGTCGTGGCTGAGAGCCCAGTGTTCTGGCTGAAAGCACAGAGGGACAGACAGAGGGCAGAGTGATTGACAGACAGGGAACAGAGCGAGCACTCATCAGACAGACAGACAGACAGACAGACAGACAGACAGACAGACAGACAGACAGACAGACAGACAGACAGACAGACAGACAGACAGACAGACAGACAGACAGACAGCTGGCTCCAGACAGACATGATATTACAGAGTGGGATGGGGAACTTCCCCGGCAGTTTGACTGCCACAAGTCTGACTGTCTAACGGCTTTGGGGCATACCATCACTGCCCCATCCCTTTGAGGTTCACACTGTGAGATGTTCTTTCAAAGAGAGCTGACTCGGCAATGTTACTACTGGATATATATTTTGTCAGAGATTTCATGTTATATTTTGGCTGGAGTTATTTGTACTTTGTTAAATGGTGTGGTTTCTCCCTCAGTGTTAAATCAAACCAGTTCAAGTTTGTGGACAAAACTTTATCATTCATCCAGTAACACCGGTCTGTGGCATGGTTATTTTACTATAACCTATTAGCCTTGACAGCTATTTGGAAAGCTAACAAGAGAAACTGTGAGGCATGACATGATGTCCTTAATGTCATTATAATGACGTTAATGAGCTACGGCGAGGCAGCTTTTCTTTATGTGGCCGTGGGTGTTTATTCTGATATTTCTTTCTATTTTTTTCTGTTATTTTCTTTCTTTCTTTTACGTTTAAATACACTTTCAGCACAAGGACAGAAATAACTTTTCCAGATAACTGTTTTTGGTCGACTGTTGACATTACACTCTCGCTACTAAAATGAGGCTCCGCGGGGCTCATCAGAGGACGGGATCCACTTTCGGACCAGGTCCAGACCCTGACCATTTTAGGCCTGCTGTAACCAACACCAACTGGTCAAGCATCAAATCCCCGGGCTAAATTTAGACACAGGGCCCAGGCAGGAGCTCACATTCCTGCAGACACTATTCCTGGCTGAGAAGGTTTAGGACAAGAGGATGAATCCTAACAGGAAGCTGATCACCAATTAATATCTCATATTATATCCTAATCTTTTTGGCAGAAGGAGTGGAAGGAAAATTTAAAGAGTGAAGAAAACCAGGAGCACTAATTTAGAAGTGAAAAAGGAAAATAAGGAAAGCCATGGAGTAAAATGTAAGGAAATGACACATTTAATTGTATGTATATATGTATTAAAGAAACAGTGAGAAATAGAAAATATATCTGTCACATTACTACCAACAGGGCTTATTGACAGGAGCACAGAGAGAGTGGTAAGGAGACAAAGAGTAAAATGACAGAAAATAGAAGTCAAGCAAGACGACGTGTCTTACCAAACACTGGTCACAGCTGCGTCCAGTGACCAGACGCTTGCAGAAGCAGTCTCCGCTGACCGGGTCACACTGGGAGCTGCCCGACACGGTTCCCCTGTGGTCGCACCGGCAGGCTGGCGGCACACGGTGGAGGGCAAAATTAATGAGGTTTCTCACGGATTGATATTTAGTGACTGTAGCACACCAAAATCTGCGTTTTTAAATGATAAAACAAACAACCACCACTGTCGAGAAAATCCTAAATCAGTTGCTTTGTGGACTTGATTGTCAGATTGATTATTACTACATTCCTCTACAACAGTACTTTTACATACTTTGTGTGATTAATTGAATAAAATCTTAAAAATAATAACACAATCGGTTTTTTTCAGCGTATACAATTATTTATCATAAAGCATCAAGTCTCGATAACTCATACAGTAGATGATTGGAGGGTTAGAGCTTTAATATTGAAAAATGTACTCAGCATAGTTTATATGCTGCCGATATTGTGAGGAGGATGATACCCAAACATGTATTTCTATTTGCTGAATGACAATGTATTTCAATGCAAAACAAAATGACATATATATATGTTTGTATGAATTGTGACCGACTGTACTCACGTTGGCAGCCCTGAGGGTTGTGGGGGCTCAGGCCGAAGAAGCCCGTCTTACACTTGTCGCAGCGCGGCCCCTCGACATTGGCTTTGCAGCGGCACTGACCTCCCACCATGCCGAGGGACGGGTCCGTGTGGCTGTCGCACATCCCTCCGTTCTGGGAGCCATCTGGGTCGCAGTCGCATGCTACGGGAGACACGGTGCCAGGAGAGTTGTGTATTTTTTCGGGTCGGTGTTAAGGTGTGTTGCAGAGTGATTTAATGTGCTGAGAAATACAGGAAGAGAAGCCTCTGCTGGGGATCTATCAGGAGAGGCTATGGTCATCTTTTTTCTTCCTGATTTTTGACGTGAAACGCACATCATCTTCTTCTACATGTTTCATCAAACCTTAACCAGTGCAGTGAATATGAATCTGCCTGAAAAATACACCATTGATTAATTTCTTCATATTCCATGACGCTTTTTCATGAATGGTTGCCAAGATTTGGGCAGACGTGGCCTCGGGGACAAACGCTATAATCAGTTTTAACATGCAATTAACATATAAACTCGTAGCAAGTCTTTACGATTTGACAGCGCACTAACGCTTCACTCACCTATGCAGACGCGCGGGTCCCTGATGTCCTTGACGGGGTCTTGGTAGTAGAAGGGTTTGCACATCTCACAGTTGCGCCCCATGGTGTTGTGCTGACAGTCGTCACACACTCCCCCGCTGAGGTTGCCCATGGCCAAATACACCGCCATGTCAAAGTGGCACTGGCCTGAGTGGCCGTTACAGGTACACTCTAGGAATAAGAGACGTTCATTTTGAATAAATTAGTCTTTTGTTTTTTCCTCCTTTCACCAAGTGTTTGCTTCCTCCTCTGCCCTCACTCTTGCAGGCGTTGGTGCTGCGCCCCTCGGCTGGTCTCCAGGGCATGTCGTTGTGGAAGTCGTCACACTGCTCGCAGTTCAAACCTTTGGTATTGTGGTTGCACACACACCTGCCGTGAACCTTGAAAGGGAGCAGGGAGGGGGAGTTGAAGCAATCATACATGGGTGGAGCAATCAAAATGCTTTGAAATGATGAGAGCAAATTACAGGAGGAAAATGTACTCATTAAGCGTCTGTATCGTAACTGGAGCCTCGCCACTCACCATTCCTTCGATGTCGTCCCTGATGCCGTCGATGGGGGCGCACTCCGAGGCGTGGCCGTAGCAGAAGCAGTTTCCTCGTACGACGAGCTCGTATATGGCGTAGTAGTACTTTTCTTTGATTTCAGCTCGTGGGTCCAGCAAGTTGTCTCCAAGTGTGTGAAGCTTGGTGAAGTTCACTCTCAAGTTAGTGATCTTCAGCTGGTCTGTTGGAGAGAGGACACGGAGAGAGTATGTGAGGGGTTAACGTGTTTATGATGGATGATGTGATGCGAGTTGGTGAGCTATGGGATGAAGGACATCAGCTAAATGATCTGGAAGGTCAGAGGATTAGTCAGTCCTCAGAGCTTCAAAGAAACTTGGGGTTAGTTTGAACAGGATAATTATCTTTATATATATAAAAATGTTGCTATTTAAAAAAAATGTCAAGCACCACGTATCTTGTGATGATCTTCCAAAGTTACTGCCTTTTTAGTTCTATGTACCCACTTTATTACTCCACCTTCATCGTGACTCAGCAGCGATCTCCTCTGTGGAATCAAAGAGGGAGTTTTTATGCTAAAAGCACTAACTTTGGAAGAGCGCCACTTAAATTGACCAACTCAGACTGCCTCACTGCATTGGCTTCAGCTGAACTTGTTCAGCTTGTGAGCGGAAGGTCGTCGGTGTGAATGTGGAACTATGTGAATGTTTTCAGTTCCTGGAAAAGAGAGAGTATTGTTGGTTTAGCACAGACTGAGGTCTTGAGAATGAGACATCTGTACTCAGTTTTATTTGCATATAGGTGTGTGTGAGTTTTGTTTTTAGACACTAAAAGCAGTAGAGATGAGGCTGAGAGGAATGTGGTGTTGAAATGGTTCTAGACACATCCTGCCTCTTTATCCTCTCAAACTATTTGGAGAGCGTTCCTATTAGAGAGAAAGAGAACTCCTTTCCAGAGAGGTTTTTTCACCTGTCAATCTGCCGTGGCCAGAACATCCCGGCTGTCACAGTCCGGATGTTAACCAGATACACGCGCACAAACTGAACCGTGCAGATATACCGAAACACACTATATTTACACGTTTTCACAAGGACACGCACCCCTTTCTGGTTTTTACCATACTCGATTGCCGGCACTATTTTGTTTTGGTAATTGTGAATGCAAAAAAAAAACTGTTTCTCGAAATACGCTTTAGATTATCAAATGGGGGAGAACATTTTGTGGAAATTTGAGTTTAAACTTGCATCACTATGATTATCAACATGGTGAACATAATTATAAGGACTTTGAAGATTTTTTAATTTGACACCAGAGCAGCTGCTGGGAGTTGAAGTGGCCGCGCTTGAATAATGGATGAAATGTTTCACTGGGAGGCGTTATTTTTGTCCACACTCTGACCCGGCCCTGCTGACATGATCTGGGGTAATTGAATCCCGCTCTGACAGACAAGAGCTAATCCCTCCAGCTCCGCTGCACTCACACAGCGTCTCTATCCAGATGGGCATCAATAGCCAATAGCAGTTCCTGTTTGCAGTGCACCCATTGGATGTACAGACAACGATCACCGGATCACTTGCTGGTTTAAAGGCCAAGTTCAGGAAATGTAAGTTAAAGAAGAGTTTTAGTAAGACAGAAGATAATTCTTTAGGACTATTTGCTCTCAACTGAGGCTCCTTAACAGCTTTAGTCTCTATATTATCCCCTAAAGGCTTGACCAGACAAATGCTTTAGTTTATAGATGGTTGAGGTTAAAGTCAGCGCTGTCCACCAATCAAAAAGGCAGAATGTGTGATGCAGGGGGAAATAAAAAAGCCAACAGGAGTAGATTATTTGTCTTGACAACAGCCAATGGTAGATATGGATTGCTCAGCTGTGAGCAGGTCCGGGGTCTTCACGTGGGCCGAGTTGCAGGGAGAAATTTAACAACGTCAAGAACAAGACAACCTCTGCTGCTGCATTGGAAAAGCGAGCTTGGGTTTCTGGGAAGAGCTCTCATGTCCTGCCAGTCTAAACACGGGGGCGAGGACGGCGATGCTGTGCTGGAGAGAAACAGCTGCTTTTCACATACTCCGCATCTTCCAACACAACAGGGCCGTGTTTCACGCTCCAGAGAGAGGGGCTGTTACGGTTCGCCATGTGTCACAGCTGGAGCAGCGGAGTCTGATCCGTGGTGACAAATGTGATGACAGCCAGCAAAGGAAACGGATGGCCATTTCTGTGGAATCCTCTCTTACACTCAGGATGCTGCTATCAAATTTGCTGCTATCAAATTTGATAGTGATGCATGAGGCGATATATGAGGCTATATATCCTATATCTACACACACACATATACATATATATATAGGCTAATGTACATATCTGACTCTGAATACTTTGTCAGTTCATTCAGTTTTTGCATACAATTTAGGAATTTAGGAAAGGGCATCTAACCCGCGAGCCTCTGGGTGGGTGTTTCTCATGGCAGCGGATGACTGGCCCCCGAGGGCCGGCATTTCTAGGAGACACGCTGTCAACTTCTGTACTTCAGCTGGTTGTCGAGCTTTTATTACACCTTACATATCATCTTACATAAAAGAGCCAACATCAACACACTGACATGCACACTCTAACACATGTGGGTGATTGATGTTATACACAGTGAAAATGCTGTGGAAAATATGAGTGGGACTTACTCTGGATGCTCAGGCTGTATGGGTCCTCAATGTTGATGGCTGGCTCCAACACTCTGTAGATGACCTAGACCAGGACACATTACATATTTGAACGATCTGAGACTTGAAAGAACTAAATCAGATGAGCAGCGACATGTGCAGCACGAGTCTGAATCAGACTTTGTGGTCTGCAGGCCCGATCAGTGCGCCTCTCCAATGATTTTCTCATTCTGTGAAAAAATATTAATGCCAAAAGTGATGCAAGAATCAATCAAAAATAAAAATACAGAATTTCTCAAAAACCTAAGGTCATTTATTTGTGGCCGCAGCCATCAGAAAGTTTAACTCCAAAAGAATCAAATCTGTATTTATCCACTGAAATAAAAAAGCTCTAATGTTATCTGGAACAACCTATTCAACTCTTCCTCTTCCATATATCCACGGCTCACCTCTCCCTCCGTTGACGGTTCAATGTCGGAGTAGCGCGACTCACAGATGACGTCATTGATGTTACGCAAAGGACCCTGGGAGACTCTGGGAAAGGTAGTAGCGCAGTCGTGGGAAAAGTAGCGGTAGATCTGCCAGGTGCGACCAAAATCTGCAGAGCGCTCGATCAGCATGGCCGCCGGACGGAAGGTCTACGGGAGCAGAAATGCTGATGTATTCGCTTGCAAAGTTCATTTTGTCGGGCAGAATCGTTCCCAAAGTACGAAGCAAGCGGAGCTGTGAGTCACTGTTCTCAGCTGCTTAGGGGACTCAGCTTTTATCCTACCTTGAAGGTCATAATCAGGTGAGTGAAATGAAACTCTGCTTCCAGATCCAGCTGGACGAAGACATCCGACTTTCCTGGGAGAAAAAGAGACAGAGAGAAAGATATTTGCATGAAGCCACCGTTTTCCTTCACGGCTGACGACCCTCACTTAGATTGTACTTATAACTTATAAACCGCTCGCGCTCTCGGACAGATGGATAACAGAGAATAATGGCTCGAGGCGGTAAGTGAAGTAGCGGCCGCGCTTCTGACCGGAGGAATGGCATCTTGACAGGAAAGGGCCTTCAGTCTTGGCAGGAGAAATGTGGAGAGCGTGTCGGAAAGGCCCACGCACTTCCTGAGGACCTGTTTCCCTCTCCTGTGTTACATGGACAGCACGAAGCCAGGAGGACTTTCCCATTCTGATACAAATACATGTCATGGGGCACCACAATCATGTCAACACGGAAGATTACGTTTACACATCACGTTTAAAGCAAGGGGAGAAATTATCTTTACCTCCTGACAGAAATCAATAAATCTTATACTCTGACAAAATAATTATAATAATCTGGTATATGTGGCTGTCGCAGGGTTGTAATAAGGGCGTCCAAACAGGCGGCTGGCTTGACAGCTGTTAGCATTAATAATAGCCAAGATTGTTGTTTATGTTCATTATGATAACTTTGGGGGAGTGGTACGGACGGGTTGTCCAGTGATGCCGACTTGATTTAGCAACTTTTGTAGAAAGGGTTTGGTGTTTATTGCATGGATAGCGTATTCTTGCTGGTGTGCCTGATGTTGCCTACCTAAGCTTTGAACTGGTGAGTTGAAGACAAAACCCACAACACGGCTCTTTAATACACGTGCAAAAAAAAAAAGACTGAAGGATAATTTGTTTAAACGCCTATTCAGTCACATGTGGTGCCTGCGCACGTCCATGTATCTCGGGGAATCCCCTTTTTAACATTCATAACAGGTAGTGTCAGTGTGAATGTGTGTGGTGGCACACAGGACTACCTTGTTGGAGAGTTGGAGAGCATTAATAAGCAAAGGAGGCATAGATGGTGTCCTATGCTATCTAAGTATATACTATATTTGAGCTGCTTCTATACAAACAATGGCTCAAATAACTACAATGTAAAATGTGCTGTTCGTAGTAACTATTTTTTTTCTAAGCAATGTACTCATGGACGAGAGGCTCGTAGCTGACCGACAGCTCAGCGAGCATCACTGAGCTGCGCATGAATACATGCTTCCTTCTGCGCGGTGGAGACTTTCTAAGGCATTGTTTTTGGGCGCCTCAAGCCAAGTAACATGTGGTTCCATTATATTGGAGACCGACATCTCTACGGGCCTTATCTCCCACACTCGGCAACTCACACTAAAATCTAGATAGATAAATAGCACGAAAGGTAAGAGGAAAAATACATATTTTTTATTTGGGGTTACCATTACAGGGCCTCAGGAAACAGACTTTTTAAAATGGTTTAGCTAATGGATCAATCTCTCAAACTAGAACAACAAATGCACATCTCCATGGTCAACCACAAATCAAAAGCTGACAAAGCACAGGAAGTAAGCAGATGGAAAAGAGGGGAGTGACGCAGCTAAAGCGGAGGGGAAGAGAGAGAGAGAGGACAATTCAAAGGGTGAATCTTAAAGCCTTGCTGATAGAGAAGTTTGTTGTCCAAGTCAATTTGCAATGGAAAAGCCATTTGCTGGCGGTGCCATATAATGGCTGCATTAATGCATGAAATTGTAATTCCAATAATAAGCGCACACAACCAAACCTCTGTTATCCAAATCAAATGGCCACAGTGTGCCACCACCACCACCGTGGCCACGCCACAAAGATGCCATGGAAAAGCAGTAGCAACCAGGAGTAAAAATAGCCAGTGCACTTCCTGTCCCCCTTCTTCTTCTTCTTCTTCTTCTGTTTCTCTCTGCTCTATTCTGGGTCTGGCGCTGCTGTTCAGTGCTGTCATCAGCAGCACTCCATTACAGCGACGCGGCTCACACAGCTGACATCAGCCGTCTCTCCCCGAAAAGCTTCACAGTCTCTCATTGTCACTGTGAGTGGAAAGACACCGGTTTCCTCCCCCTGTCCTTGCTACTGTCTCTCACGCCGTCTGGAATACTTACTCCCCCATCGACAACTTTCGCTTGCATCTTGCCATCAGAGCTTGTACTTTTCTTTCTCTCTCTCTCTCTCTCTCTCTCTATCATCTCTCTGTTGAGATGCCAGAGCAGGGCCAACTCTGTTATTAAGCCCATCTGTAGCTGGTCAGAGGGTGTGTGTGTGTGCATTAGCAATATTGCTTTTAAAAGGATCCATAGCTAGCAGTTTCTTACTGCTAGTGGTGTCAATAAAGCTTTAGGGATCGTTTTCCTTTTCCAATTGTTCTTCTATTTTCAATTGAATTATTTCTGTTTCAAAATATCCATTATCTAAGTTTTTAATATCCCATTCATGTAAATTCTTGTGTGCGTGGCTCCGTTCTGTTGCTACTAAAAATATAGGCTGCTGCTTTCTAATAAGGCCCCCGATATAAGGAGTTTAAATGTTCCAACTAATGGCTTCGTTAATGATGACGGATCATTTACCAATGCTTCACAGATTATTATAACCTCTGGCCTGCAATCTTGTAAAAACTTATATAGCTTTTTTCTTTTGCCCTTCACTTTTTATTTTGGCTTGTCAATAACCTATACAGTATTAGTTAATGTATTATCAACTATTAATAAAGCTTCTTTTTAAGGTTCATAGACTCTTTTTAAAGGGTCCCTTTTAAGAAAGTGTCAAGTGGACAAGTTAGGAGTCAAGAACACTTGATAACCACTTATTTGAGTCCTCACCGTTCTCCGACTGCCACCAGGACTTCTTGCGGAGAGGTTTGAAGTTGGTGATAACGTTCTCTATCCGGTGATTGATGGTGTTGTACACCGGGTCGTATGGCCGCCTGGAGTCACAGTCGAAACACTTCTTCTCATCCTGCGTCAGGGCGACAAAGGTCAGTGTTACATGGTCAAAGGTGAAGGACTTCGGGGTCAATGATCGATGAACCACGGACAGAAAGCAGAGAACAGAGACGGGCAAACACAGAATCTTCGTGGACTTCCTGTCACACGCGTACTGACCTGCAGATGACTGACAATGCAGTACGGCTCTTTTTTCCTCATCCCGCATGTGGACGAGGCCTTCAGGCTCTTCTCTCGTCCAACCAGCAAGTCCCCCGTTGCTGGGTAACAGCTGCCCTGGGCGCAGCCGTGGCTGTGGTCGGGCTCCTGGCCAACGGCAGCAGCCAGGACTAGAGGGAGGGAAACGGGAAGTAGGGTTACAATTAACAGGAAACAGCAGTGCAGAGTGGCATCATCGTCTGCTGTGAGAGCAGCCCTTCACGAGCTTGTGTTGGCAAATGACCGTCTTGAAATCAGCAGCCTTCTTTCTGTCTTAAAAAAGAGAGATATCAACTGTTCTAATCACTTCCTGTGGAGGACAGACTCCAGGATGGGGACTGAACCAAAGCAAGCTAAACATGTTGGTTTCTCCGATGTCTGAGTCAACTTCCAATCCTAAATTAGTTTTCCCACTCGAGCCATGGCTTTATGGTTGGGAGGAAGGTTTTGATAAGAGACATGAGGACAGACTTCACTACAGCGAACCATTTTGTTTTGACATGATGGTTGTTGTTCGATGTGAGATCACATGTGAGCCATTTGGTTTGACCTGCTCGAGAATTAAAAAAGAAAGTTGAATGTGTATGTCACCGTTTTTGTGGTCATCAAAAAGGCAGATCTTGGTCATAATTTGTCATAACTCTTGGGGGGAAGAATTCCCACAAAGTTCTTGTGTAGAAGCCACACAGAGGTCACGGGTACGCAGGCTTATTGAACTGGAACCTGCCCTCCCCCCAAATAGACAGCTACTGCTTGATCAAGAGCCGATTCAATGTTGAGACAACATCCAGTGGGAGGGGGATTATCTGCAGGCTACCCTGCAGGTTAACGGGCTCTGCGGTCTGCAGGAGTCCCACAGAACTGCCCTAACAAGAGGCCCCGCTACAGGCCAAACCTGGGAACTCACCAATGCAGGTCATCCAGGGGTCAACTAAGACTAAGCACGCCATTTTGAAAAAGAGTGAATGACTATTTACTGAAAACATCGCACCGAAAAGCTCGTAGACTTGGTGTAAATGTAGAACCATGGAGTGAACAGATAGTGTGTCCTTCTGTGATACAGCACTGGAGCCTTGGTGTGACTGAATAGCTGTGCTATGTGTGGGAGTTAAAATAAACCATATAAACTCTCATGACAACACATTCCACAGGACATCTCTACGAGAATTCTCCTCCGTGCCTCTGGGAAGCTGTGGTCTGTGAGCAGACGGTATGAGGAGAGCGGAGGCCCTGAGGCCCGCCTGTCAATCTATGGTCTGTCCACAACAGGTGTTTCCAATCCTCCCTTTAATACATACGCAGACTACACGGCAACATGTACCTTCTCTACAAAGGAATGTGAGGGGTTTATATTCACATGACCCAGAAGATGACAAGATGAACACTGGTGAGACCAAAAGGTGATTCTCCAGCCTCGGCCGGACAATAAAGCTGTATTCTAGTAACACATCTGTAGGCAGTCACACCTGGAACTACACAGCACAAAACACACAGCTTCACTTGAGCATCTGGGGGCTTCGGGCTTTACTCCAGGGCACTTTCTGCAGCAGCTATAGGGACAATTTAAAAGACATATTATGCAAGCCCATGTATTTTCTTGTCGAGACATTTTTATTTATAGTTTTATTGCGTGTTCCTTGTGTAATAATTTATAAAAGGTATCCTTACATACTCAGGGTTAATTCCACATGACTTTCTCATCTAAATGGCCTCTGAGTGATGGTTAGCCTGCCCAACTTACAGCTACCTTCTAGCATCTTTTAATTTAGATTAGGACTGCTACTTCATTCACTAGCATGTGCATACGTCCAAAATAAGTGGTACATTTTGCTCTTAGCATCAAGCATATGTTATTGGATCAGAAGCGTTTTAAATTGACAGCCGTGTGCCGAATATTTGCAATCAGCAAAGCGCTGCACCGCTGTTTCTCTAGAGATGGAAATATATTTGCTGAGAAGTTAATGACGGGAGAAAGCAGTGAAGTTGTTGTAAGAGAGAAGCACAGCCCCTAAAGCAAAATTTCATGACTGCTGCCGTTAATATCGGATACATGTGCGCAATTTTACAACACTTGAAATTAGTGGAACGTTTCCTCAGAAATATATAAAGAGAATTAGAGGTGGAATTATAATCCGTTGAACTTCCTGACACTAGCTTGAAGCATCTTAAAATACACAAATAAAACTACGATTACAATTCATTGTTTTTTGTGTTTTGTTTATTTCTCCTGCTCCTTAACGAAGCAGAAGTATTTATCTTCCGTCAACGTGATGGAATAACGTAGAATAATAAATTTCTAAAACATTCAATATTTGCAGCCCTAGAGACAGGTTAATAGCTGCCAGTGCATTATCACAGCCTGACACCGCTTTGAGGCCAGCTGGAGATAGGGAGCCTGCTGGGAACAGTGCAGAGGAGGATTTCACATGGACACACACACACACACACACACACACACACACACACACACACACACACACACTCGCTCAAGAGGAAACCTGTGTTTGCCTGGCATCTGGACAAGTCTCACGTTGGTGCCAGCCAAGTGAGCAACAAGCATACCATGGGTCACAAAACACGCGCCTACACTACGCCCTGACGTGCACCTGTGCGTCCACGTGGAGGCCCACCAGTTCATAGCCGACACTCGGACACGACAATACAAAAACATTGTACTGGTGGAACGTCGGTGCTCGTTAGCCACACAAAAGACACCTGTTAGAGCAGGGGTGTCAAACTAATTTTCACCGCGGGCCACTTCAGCATCATGGTCGCCCTCAAAGGGCCGGTTGTAACTGTAACACTGTATAAATTTAACTACTACCGAACATATTGTTAAATAACTGTCTTTGTATTGTTTATTCAAGTGTAACAATATTGTACATGCATTTATATATATAAACTCAGCAAAAAAAGAAACGTCCTCTGACTTTCAACTGTTTTTACTTTCAGTAAACTTAATGTGTGTAAATATTTGTATGAACACTACAAGAGTCAACACCATAAGACATAAACAAAAAATGTTTCACAGACATGTGACTAACAGAAATAGAATAATGTGTCCCTGACTGAAGGGAGGCTCAAAATCAAAAGTACCATTCAGTATCTGGTGTGGCCACCAGCTGGTTGAAGTATCCTGTGCAGGTGTTGTTACACGTGGTCTTCCACTGCGAGGATGATCAGCTGTCCTTCCTGTCTCCCTGTAGCGCTGTCTTAGGCGTCTCACAGTGCGGACATGGCAATGTATTGCCCTGTCCACATCAGCAGTCCTCATGCCTAGCTGCAGCCTAATGCACGTTCACGCAGATGAGCAGGGACCCTGGGCATCTTTCTTTGGCTGTTTTTCACAGTCGGTAGACAAGTCTCTTTAGTGTCCTGCGTTTTTAGAACTGTGACCTTAAATGCCTACTCTCTGTAAGCTGTTAAGGTCTTAACGACCATTCCACAGGTGCATGTTAATTAATTGATTATGGTTAATTGAACATGCATGGAAAACATTGTTTAAACCCTTTACAATGAAGATCTGTAAAGTTATTTGGATTATTACAACATTATTGTTGAAAAAGGGACGTTTCTTTTTTTGCTGAGTTTATATATATATATATATATATATATAAACCCACATTACTCTATCAAAGATCAAACTTAAAACAGAAGAAAATAACAAAGACAAAGATCAAACAATCGTTGTTATATTAACTTTGTTCAAAGCTTTTTTTTGTCACAGTTGAGAAGGACATAACTAGCCAATAATAACATGCATGTGGTCTGGGGCAGTGGTTCTACTGGTCTGGCTGCACCATCACCCCTGAATGACCGGCCGTGACCCAAAGCAAGGAACATGCTCAACTTCTCAAATAGATTTAATGAAAAGATGGTGCAGTCTGAGCCTGAAATGGTACAGAATCTCATATGCCAACACAAAAAAACTAGTTTGAAATATTCCCTTTTACACTCAATTAAAAACCCAAAAGTGCATCTTAAGGACACAAAGTAATACAACACACATAATCATTTTATAACTTCAGCCTTTTCTAACAGACTCAGCAGTGCTTTCATGCACAAACATAATAAAAAGGTCGGGAATGAAGTGAACTATCACAAATAGTGCGTGTGTAAACTCATGCAAGTGTGTTGTGAACGCAGCACTGAGGAGCGTGAATAGACGCACTCTGCTGCATTCAAAATTCCCTTCAAAATAAAATCACAGGATTTTTATATTGCCCATGCAAAGGTCCGCAACCCACTGAAAACGGGTCCGCGGCCGACTGAAAACGGGTCCGCGACGAACTGGAAACGGATCCTTGACAGACTGAATACGGGTCCACGGTGGTGATCATGCCTTCCAAGCCGTCGCGGGCCACATAAAATGACGTGGCGGGCCACATCTGGCCCGCGGGCCTTGAGTTTGACACATGTGTGTTAGAGGATTTGTTTGGGTATCAGGTAACAATCTGAGCTGCTTCCAATTTGTCATTATCGGCGAGGAAGCTGTCCAACACAATGGCCCGTGATTAACACATAAAAAAAAGAGGTTGAGTGAAAAACCAAACGCAGCAGGTCTGATGGGTGAAAGAGGGACAGTGCAGAGTCTTTGAACAGACAGTGGAAGAAGCATCCAGACACAACTTGATATCCATTCTGGAAACTCTTGGCACGCACTCAAAGTGTGTGTGTGAGTGTGTGTGTGTGTGTGTGTGTGAGAGAGAGAGAGAAAGACCAGGGAGGGTGGAGGAGTGAAGCAGACGTCTGATGTGTCGTATAATCACAGGTTCCTTGTCGTCTTTTATCTTTGCGTTTCTGTCTGTGTTTGTTTGTCTGTGAAAATGTACGCGGGATCAACACGAGTTTGGCCTGCATCATAAAAACAAGATATACAAACAATGATTTGCGTATTACTTATTATTATTACACAATCCAGAGCGACTTCACTAGTCCAGACAACAAGCGATGATGATTGCTTGTTGTTATCACCTGGAGGCTGTCAGGGTGACGTCATGGGTCGTGAAGCTGACAGTGATCAGACCGCTGCAGCCTTGATGTAAACCAGGGACGGAGGTTCGGTGGAGGGAGAGATAAATGGATGACAGCTATCATTTGGGAGACACTACGCAAGGCAATTTACAGTGTGGTGAGCGAAAATATATTTTTAGAGTAGAGGCTCTGTAGCTGTGTGAGTGTAAAACTCATGAACCACCGCAGCTGGAGGCAGAAAGAACCAGCAGGCATGAGTGTTACAAAGTGCAATACGATTCTGACATGAGCACCGCAGACATATTGTATGAAACACTGAAAACATGGCTTCAAACAGCGTACTGCTTGGCTTGCTTTCACTCTTAATGCTAAGCTAAGCTGGTCGGCCGCTGGCTCTAGGGTTATGGCTCACAGATATAAGAGTGGCACCAATCTTCTCATTTAACTTTTCGCAAGAAAGCAAATGAAGGTCATTTGCAAAATGTCAAACTAGATGTAACTATAAAGCAAGGAATATCTGTCAGTCTCTGTGTGTGTGTGTGTGTGTGTGTGTGTGTGTGTGTGTGTGTGTGTGTGTGTGTGTGTGTGTGTGTGTGTGTGTGTCTTTTGCATATCTGCAGAATCGTTCATTCGTTCTACTTTATTTTGCCGGTTGCACTGCTGGTGACCGAAAGACGTTCAGTGACAACGTTAGTGCAACGTTAAGTATTAATAAACAAGAGAAAGTGCTTGTTTATTGACTGCCGTTTGTTTTTGCTGCTGGATGCTAGTAAAACAAACGTTATAAAAACCTCTTTCTCACTTCAGGGTAGGTGTTCCAAACATCCATGTCCTGAACAGGCACAACCTGTAACCTTTAACCTCTTTACAAGGTGAGGCTGAATGTGGGCAATGTTTGGCTCCTTCCTTCTCAACTGCGAGGAAATAGTGGCGACTTTGAGACAGATGTTGTTTACCTCTAAGTGAAAAGTGAACATTGTAGCGATGATGCTGTTGATTAGGCGTCAGTTTCTTTCCTTCTTCGTTGCTCTGTAGCCATAAATGGAGAAGTAGGCAGGAATGTGCAGGCTGACAGCTGAGAGAAGACGAGGGGTCTGTGCTGCTGGTGTGTGTGTGTGTGTGTGTGTGTGTGTGTGTGTGTGTGTGTGTGTGTGTGTGTAGGGAGGGGGGGGGTCTCAGCTCACAAGCACTGCTGTTCAACCAGCCATTAGCCTGTAACAGCAGGCTATAGCCTGCACCATATTGTGCTCTACTCAGCTTGTTTAGCCAATTGTAGCGACTCCCCACATGTGGTTTACCACTGCGCTGCTTTCCGTCCCACATCTGTCTTCATATAACGCCACAAAGGCAGCTTTTCTGCAGATGGCAAATGCCACAGCAGTTTAGGACATCGATCAGGTGACAAGCGGTCCACTTGGCTAACATGGTATTAGTATGTTCATGCCAGACGACAGTGAAGCCAACAGGTCTTTCACATGAGGCAATGCTTTGACTGTCAGAGGCAGTGACACAGAACGCACGGCGCAGTCGGCAGCCCTCCAAGCTCCGGTGCCGCAAATGAATTCCACCGCCGCCCCCTCGTCTGCCCCAGGTGAGCTCTGCTTTTATTCCTGGCTTTCATCTCTGCCTTTGATTTCCTCTCTGCTCTCGACCAGTCAGGAAACAGAAAGTACGAGGGGCAGAGAGTGACCTACACCAAGCTTTATCAAATGTTCCTCTGTTGCCAGCATGTGACGAGCTTCCATTGCTTTTGATTTCCTGATATAAGAAAAGGCTACTGCGTGTGATGCAGCGAAATAAGAAGAAGAAATTTGTTTGTTGGGATACTGTGTAGATGGCAACTAGATTATTTTTTCCAAAAGTAACCCTTTTCCATTTGATGTGTACAGTTGTTATAAAATAACAATAATAATAATAAATTATCTTCAAACAGGTTATCAATTTAAGGATTTATTTTGATAAATGAGTGGAGAAACCTTCTATACCAGGCAGCAACCTCTGGTTCTGCCGAGTGAAGCCAATGCGGAGGTTTCTTAAAACTTGCGTTCTCTCTGCTGGCCAGCAGGGGGCGACTCCTCCGGTTGCAAAAATAAGTCAGATTGTATAGAAGTCTATGAGAAAATGACTCTAACTCTCTCTTGATTTATTCCCTCAGTAAACATTCAATACAGCATGATGATCATTTAGTAAATTATGGTAATTTAGAGTCAAATAGACCATAAAGCAGGGGATGCTTCAGGGCTACCCTACCAGAGCCGTATACGGCGTCTCTACGTCCTCCGCATGCCAAATATGGTAACGTCTGTTCACTGCTTGCAAAAAAGCAAAGATGGCAACGGCCGAAACACCGAACTCAAGGCTCTAAAAACGGTAGTTCACAAACCAATGGCCGACATCACTGTATCGTTTAATTGTTATTATGTGAATCATACAGTATGCTTTTGCCTTCTGAATCACAGGATCTCAATAGCCGAATTGCTAAACCCGCCCTCTAAACAGTAAGTGGCATCAACATGACACATTCCACTGGGACCGGCTGGCGAGAAACAGTTTGCTGTCACATCGACGTAAACAATGAAGGAAACCAAGAAAAACAGACAAACAAACAGACAAGAAAGCACACATGGACACTGTGGACACACACACACACACACACACACACATTTGCTCAGACAGTAGGGTTTTAAGTGAAACAAAACATGCTACCATGAATATTAAAATGACAGCAGGGTCAGATCCAAAAGCAGCTTGCCTATGACAGCGAGCAGACAAGAATAGCAGCATTTTAAGGCAATGAGCTGCATACCTGACCTGAGTGAGTGTGGGACTAGAAGGCACTGCCGATATGTTTAACACTCACCATCAGGCAGCTACTTTAAAACCTGGGCAGAGGAAAAAGTCAACAGCCTTTTGTTTTCAACTCCCCTTCGCTAATTAGTTTACATTCTCCCCTCTGCGTCTCCGTCTTCTCTTTGCTCTGCACTTAGCTGATAGATGGTCAACTCCCACGGCCAAACATCCAGCTGTTCTCCTCCCTCCTCGCCTCTTTATTATTCTCCGCTCCCGCCTCCGTCTCTCTCTCCTCTTATAATGTCTACCGCTGACTCCCCTCTCTGCCCCGCTGTTCACCTTCCCTTACTTCCTCCCTTCCCCGTACTTAATGTCATGTATTATTTAGGAATATGAAGGGTAATAGTCGAGGAGGTGGTGAAAAGGCTCCAGACCCACAGCTGGAGAGGAATCACATAAAATACCAAGAAGTGCCAAGGCCTGTTCCACATAACGGTCTTACTTTGGGAGATGACAAAAGAAATCTGAGCATTTGATATTTCACAGAGAGTGGTAATAATCCTGCGGCAACGTACCACTAGTGGCTTGGCTACAACCTCAAAATGTATACATGAAATATGGGCTCAGTGATGGAGCAAGGTCATCCTTCAATCAGAGGATCGGCGGTTCAATCCCAGGATCTACTAGTCCATGTTGCTGTGTTCTTGTGCAAGACACTCAACCCCAAATTGCTCCTGCTTGCTGTGAATGTGTGTAAATGTTAGTTAGTCCTGATGGGAAAGTGCCACCTTGCATGGTAGCCTTGCCATCGGTGTATGGGTGAATGATGACATGTGTGGGGCGTGTGTGGCTCAGTGGTTAGCAAGTCAGTCTTTCAACCAGAGGACCGGGGTTCAAACCCCGCCTCAGCCAGTCCATGTCGTTGTGTCCCTGAGCAAGACACTTAACCCCCAGTTGCTCCCCGGGCGCTTCACGAGGCTGCCCACTGCTCCTTAATAAGGATGGGTCAAATGCAGAGGATAAATTTCCCCACTGTGGGACTAAGTGTGGGACTAATAAAGGGGTTTCTTCTTCTAGTGATAAAGTGCTTTGAGTGGTAGGAAGATTAGAAAAGATATACAAGTAAAGTTACTAGGAAAAAGACCAAAACAGACAACCTGCTTTCATCAGTCACACCATTTCCTGTTTCAAAACACAGCAACAAGAAATCCCCCCAAAACAAAACTGAATATATATCCAAAGGCTGACTGTAACTTATACATCATAATTAAAGGTGGAGCTCATTAAAAATATCATATTGTTCAACCTCCATTTGCTCCCATTAACTTCTGTGTTTTAATTATATATGGGTATATTAAAAAACCCAGTCATTGTTGCTACAATTGGACTGCATTCATTACACACACACACACACACACACACACACATATATATTCTTATATGTATTATATTGGTCTGACGTGGTCTTTAAATCTTCCCCAGCTGTTTCTGTCCCTGACTGCCTGGCTGTGAACAGACAGAGGGTTTCAGTGAGCTGGCCAGACGCTGACCATTACACAGGCTGTTAGATTAGCTAGGCATGGCACTGAGAGACAGCTGGTCCCACTGGAGGAAACATTCACATTCCTGTCCCGTCCCGGAGACGTCTGAATCACTCCATGTTGGAGAGGAAAGACGGACCATCACCAGCAACAGGTGGCCAGTGGAGAGCGGGGTGGGACGGAAACTCGACAAACACGGCGAGCGCGTTCCCTGCCCATCCTGCCCCCCCGTCGTTCCCACATGTCTGTAGTTACTCATGATTTACTGTCATTCAAATAGAGATCAATGTGAAGCAGCGTATTCCGTCCGACCTCTATGCTCACCCTGGGAAAATGATGGGGATTATGATCAGACAGTGATGATCAGAAACCGATTTGAAAAAGAAATGGTCCAATAGTGCAGCCACAGCACACATCTAAGATGATGACAATGAACGTCTCTGTACGTCTCTCAGCTACTGGCAGCAAGGTGCCTGCCATGCTGCCTGAAGGCTGCACATGGCCAGCAGATGTTGGGTGCAGCCCGCCGGTCAACCAGCTTGCAGCCACTCGTCCGAAGCGAGTCGGTTGCTGCGGGTTCGAGTGAGTGATTGAGGTGATGTGTGTTTTTCGCCCTGGTGCTCGGTGGCTGTTCGGGAGACGAGGAGCTCACTGTAGGTGCTAATCAGAGCCTGTGATGAAGAAAGTCTGCCTCCACTTAGAGAGGAGGCCAGCCAGAGAAAAGGACCGCACACGAGTCATAGTTGAGGTGTTGTTGACCTGCTGGAGCCGTATGCTAATCTGGCTAATGACTGCCTGTGTTTGCTCTCACCATCTGTGTATCTGAGTGCATATTTTGTTCTTAAATATGAGCGTAATAACGTAATTGTTTCCTGTGGTCTGAGACAGGAGGGTAACCTCGCTGTGGCCAAAGGCAAAGGCTGCATACCCCGAGTGTAATTTAGAATACACAGGGGGAGTACCGCGTGTGTGTTTTAGTGTGAAGTCATTTCTCAGCCTTAGATTTGAAATGATGACGACTGCATGTGAGGAGCCCGGGGGGAAAAGAGAGTGGGAGACTGCAAAAGAATGCTGAAAAATGTCTCTTGTTTCTCTCATTGTTTAGTATCTGCAGCGGCTTAAGTAAGACGAATGTTTAGGCTGCTTCACTTCAAACTATGATGTGTACATGTTCATCTCACAATGTCCGTGACACTCAGGGGGTCCCGCGAATAATTTGCTTTGTCAAGTCTGAGCACTTCAAAGTGCTCAATACAGAGTTCAGAGTATTTCTATGGCCGCCATACGGCTCTCAACATGGTGACAGGCTAGCACCTGGAGGAGCTCACAGCCAAAAACAGTGCAAACTACGGCAAAAGTTCTAACAGAGCTAGACAAAATTAATGTAGGTTTAACACGATAACACAGTACTTTCAGTACTAATTCCTCACGTCTTTTTCTGTCTCTCTTTTCAGGTAAATGTGACACGACACGTGCAGTTAACAACAACAAAAACATGCAGGCTGTCAGGCCGGTACTTGTAGGAGGACGCAGACGCAGCGGGATCAGGGAGCAGGTCTTTATTTATACAAAGTACAACTTAAATATCGCTCTTAACGAGTTCAAAAAACAGTGTTCACAATGTAAATACAAAATCACTCCCGAAGGAGGAAAACACAAACTCACTCCAAACGGAGGAAAAAAACCAAAAGCTCCCTGTAACGGAGGAAATACAAAATCACTCCCGAAGGAGGAAAACACAAAACTCACTCCAAACGGAGGAAAAAACCAAAAGCTCCCTGTAACGGAGGAAATACAAAATCACTCCCGAAGGAGGAAAACACAAAACTCACTCCAAACGGAGGAAAAACCAAAACAGCTCCCTATACGGAGAAAACATAAAATTACTCCAACGGAGGAAACACAAAACCACTCCAACGGAGGAAAACCTGTAACGGGGCATACAAATGTTGATACGGCCTGTAGCGGGACGCGTGGCTGTGGGCTTGGCTTGGGTGGATCCGACCATAGACGAAAAACACTTCGGCACCAGACCAGGGAGAAAACACAGATTATAAACACATGACATAACAGGACACAGGTGGAAACAATTGGGGATCAGGTGACACACGAGGAAGGGGGAGGAGCCACTGTCACACTGTGACAGTACCCCTCCCTTAAGGGTCGACTCTAGACGACCCCTGATGAGTCCTTAAAAACTCCTCCATGAGAGGCCTGTCCAAAATGAACCGGGACGGCACCCACTGTCTCTCCTCCGGTCCGTACCCCTCCCAGTCCACCAGAAACTGCTTGCCCCGGCCCCGGTTGCGCACCGCTAACAGTTGTTTAATCTTGTATACCGGACCCCCGCCCACCATTTCAGGAGGCGGCGGGGGCGGGGGGGCCGGGACCATGGCGCTCTCCGTGAATGGCTTGACCTGGCTTACATGAAACGTGGGGTGGACCCGAAGCGCCCGGGGCAGACGAAGGCGAACCGCTGCCGGCCCGACCACCCTGGAGATGGGGAACGGCCCCACGAAGCGCGGCGACAACTTCCTCGGAAGGGCCTTGAGGTGGAGGTTCTTCGCCGAGAGCCACACCCTCTGGCCCGGCAGGTATGCCGGAGCGGGCCGTCTCCGCCGGTCCGCGGCCCTCTTGACCCGGTCCCCTTGGCGAACGAGGACCTGCCGGGCGGCCGCCCAGACGCGTCGGCAGCGGCGTATCATGGCGTGGGCCGATGGCACTGCAACCTCCATCTCCTGGTCCGGGAAGACCGGCGGGTCATAGCCGAACACACACTTGAAGGGGGAGACCCCTGTAGCCGAGGTGGGCAGGGAGTTGTGGGCGTACTCCACCCAGACCAGGTGCTGGCTCCAGGTCGAAGGGTTCTGTGACACCAGGCACCGGAGGCCGGCCTCCAGCTGTTGGTTGAGCCGCTCGGCCTGACCGTTCGCCTCCGGGTGATAGCCCGAGGTGAGGCTAGCCGTGGCCCCAATGAGCCGACAAAACTCTTTCCAGAAGCCTGACACGAACTGGGGCCCCCGGTCGGACACGATGTCTCTGGGAAATCCGTGAACTCGAAATACATGGTTAATCATGATAGTGGCTGTGGCTTTGGCTGATGGCAGAGCGGACAGGGCTATGAACCTGGACATCTTTGAAAATCTGTCGACTACTGTAAGAATGGTGGTGTTACCTTTAGAGACCGGGAGCCCCGTGACAAAATCCATGGATATCTCGGCCCATGGTCTGGAAGGAATGGGGAGTGGTTGGAGCAGCCCCATCCGTGGCCCGGAGGTCGTCTTATTCCTGGCACAGACCGGGCATGCCCTGACGTACTCCTGAACCTCCTTCTCCATGGACCGCCACCAGAACCTCCGAGCGATGGCGAACACCGTCCGCCGAACCCCCGGATGGCAGGCTAACAGCGAGGCATGAGCCCAGTGGATCACCTGCGGGCGTAGCTCGACCGGGACAAACAACCTACCCTCTGGACACCCGCTAGGTGGCGGACTCACCCCGTTCGCCTGCTTCACCTCCTTTTCTATCTGCCAAGTCACTGCCCCAACCACACAGGCCCGTGGAAGGATAGACTCTGGTGCTTTGGCAACAGGCTCGGGATCATACAGGCGTGACAGGGCGTCCGGCTTGGCGTTACGGGATCCCGGCCTGTAAGAAAGGGAGAAGGAGAAGCGGTTAAAGAAAAGCGCCCATCTCGCCTGGCGCGAATTTAGTCTCCGGGCCTGCCGAATATATTCCAAATTCTTGTGATCAGTCCAGACTATGAACGGGTGCACGGCCCCCTCGAGCCAGTGTCTCCACTCCTCAAGGGCCAGCTTGACCGCCAACAGCTCCCGATTGCCGATGTCGTAGTTCCTCTCTGCCTGGGACAACCGCCGCGACAGGAAGGCACAGGGGTGCATCTTGCCGTCCCGGTCCGCCCGTTGAGACAGGACGGCTCCGACTCCCTCGTTGGAGGCGTCCACCTCGACCACGAACTGGCGCTGAGGATCCGGCATCGTGAGGATGGGAGCCGTGGTGAACCGGACCTTGAGGCGCTGGAACGCGGCCTCCGCCGGCGGAGACCAGAGGAACCGCTCCTTCGTAGACGTGAGAGCATGAAGCGGGGCTGCTATGGCGCTGAAGTTTCGGATAAACCGCCTGTAAAAGTTAGCAAAACCGAGGAACTGCTGCACCTTTTTGCGGCTATCCGGTACGGGCCAATCGGCCACAGCGCTTATTTTAGCCGGGTCCATCTGCACCTTCCCAGGGGCTACAATGAAGCCCAGGAAAGAGATGGTGTCGGCATGGAACTCGCTCTTTTCACCCTTGACATAGAGAGCGTTCTCCAACAACCGTTGGAGAACCTGTGACACATGACCCCTGTGCGTGGCTAGATCTGGCGAGTAAATAAGGATGTCGTCGAGGTACACATAAACAAACTGGTCTAAGAAGTCCCTGAGCACGTCATTAATCATGGCCTGGAACGTGGCGGGCGCATTGGTGAGGCCAAATGGCATGACGAGGTACTCGTAGTGGCCGCAAGGGGTGTTAAACCCCGTCTTCCACTCATCCCCCTCTCTGATCCTGACCAAATGATAAGCGTTGCGGAGATCCAGCTTGGAAAATACTCTGGCTTGCTGTAACTGGTCAAACACCGAGGTCATGAGTGGCAGCGGGTACCGGTTCTTGATCGTAATGGCGTTGAGGGGACTATAGTCAATACAAGGCCTGAGAGAACCATCCTTCTTACCTACAAAAAAAAATCCGGCTCCCGCTGCCGACGAGGAAGGACGAATGAGCCCCGCCTTCAGCGAAGAGTCGATGTACTCTTTCATGGCCGCCCTCTCCGGCCCCGAGATGGAGTACAACCGACCTTTGGGAATGGGGGAGCCTGGAATTAAATCAATGGCGCAGTCATAGGGCCTGTGTGGTGGGAGGGACATCGCCTTGGCCTTGCTAAAAACCTCCCGGAGGTGGTGGTAACAGGAGGGCACATTACTCAGGTCGGTGGTCTCTGGATCTGTGTCGGAGAGAGAATCACTACCAGTTAGGTTCCCCCCCTGGACCGAAACTGGTCCGCAGTGGTCCCCGCAACCCACCCCCCACCCTATGATTGTCCTTGTTGTCCAGTCTATGTGTGGGTTGTGCTGACGTAGCCACGGGCTACCAAGGACCAATGCCTGAACCGGTGAGTCAAACAGGTAAAACTTGAGACGTTCCCCATGGTCCAGAACCTGCAACGCCAGCGGTTCTGTGGTGTGTGTGACCCTAAACAGACCTCGTCCGTCGAGGGCTCTGGCCCTGAGAGGTGTGTCCAGGAGCTCTGTGCCCACACCCAAAGCCCTCGCCAGGCCCCAGTCCATAAAGCTGGCATCGGCCCCTGAGTCTATGAGTGCGTTACTATCAATGGTCGTGGCGTGGTGCGTTACCTTTACTGGCATCCCGATGCGAGAGACGGCATCCGCCACAGGCGGCTGAGTCCTTACCCGAGGCTTCCTGGCAGGACAGGCGACAGCCAGGTGGTTGGGCTGCCCGCAGTAAAAACAGCAGCCCTCCTGCCAACGGCGCCGTCGCTCCTCTGGCGACACCCGAGTGTCGCCCAGCTGCATGGGTTCCTCGGGTGTAGCGGTGGAAGGTAGAAACCCGTACCCCGGCGGTCTCTCCCGGAGCCCCTGCCTGTCCTGGGCCGGAGAACGTGGAACCCCCACCGTCGTAGACCCGTCGTGCTGCGGCCGCCGTAGTTCCCGGGCCCGGTTGTCCGTCCGAATGGCCAGTGCAATAAGCGCATCCAGGTCTCCCGGTAGGTCCAGGGGCAGCAACAGCTCCTGGACGCACGTCGTCAGACCCTTCAGGAAGATGTCGCGCAGTGCGATATCGTTCCACCCGCTCTCCGCCGCCAAGGTCCGGAAACGGATGGCGTAGTCGCAAACGGAAACCCCGCCCTGCGTTAAGCCGCTCAGCTCTCGAGCCCGCTCCCTGTCTGTGGTCACCGGGTCAAACGTTCTCTGGAGGGCCGTCTTAAAGTCTGAAAAAGATAAACACAGCGGAGAGTCGCGAGCCCACTCGGCGGTGGCCCAGGCTCTGGCTCTCCCGGTCAGGTGGGAGATCATAAACGCCACCTTCGACCTGTCCGTGCTAAAAGCGTGCGGGCGCATTTCAAAGTGCATTGCGCAGTCCACCAGGAACGCCCTGCATTGTCCTGGCTCCCCCGAGAACCGCTCCGGAGGTGCCAACTTGACGCCCAGCCCGACCCCGGCGTCGCCCTGGGCTGGGGCTACTGCCCCGGTCGCGGACTCCGGCACCGCGGGTGGCGTGGCTGCCTGCCGCAGGTGGTCCGTAAGTTCCCTCACCTGGGATGACAGCTGACCAAGCTGCGCTACCATCGCCGCTTGGAACTCTTCCTGACGAGCCAGGCGGGCTTCCTGGGCTTGGATCCTGGCCGTCCACTGGCCAGCCGCTGCTGCGTCCATACTGGCCGAAGTGTACTGTCAGGCCGGTACTTGTAGGAGGACGCAGACGCAGCGGGATCAGGGAGCAGGTCTTTATTTATACAAAGTACAACTTAAATATCGCTCTTAACGAGTTCAAAAAACAGTGTTCACAATGTAAATACAAAATCACTCCCGAAGGAGGAAAACACAAACTCACTCCAAACGGAGGAAAAAAACCAAAAGCTCCCTGTAACGGAGGAAATACAAAATCACTCCCGAAGGAGGAAAACACAAAACTCACTCCAAACGGAGGAAAAAACCAAAAGCTCCCTGTAACGGAGGAAATACAAAATCACTCCCGAAGGAGGAAAACACAAAACTCACTCCAAACGGAGGAAAAACCAAAACAGCTCCCTATACGGAGAAAACATAAAATTACTCCAACGGAGGAAACACAAAACCACTCCAACGGAGGAAAACCTGTAACGGGGCATACAAATGTTGATACGGCCTGTAGCGGGACGCGTGGCTGTGGGCTTGGCTTGGGTGGATCCGACCATAGACGAAAAACACTTCGGCACCAGACCAGGGAGAAAACACAGATTATAAACACATGACATAACAGGACACAGGTGGAAACAATTGGGGATCAGGTGACACACGAGGAAGGGGGAGGAGCCACTGTCACACTGTGACACAGGCTCTTTGGGAATTCTCATGTCATTACCACTCAAATGCAGGGGACCTGAAACAAGAGACAACTGGCCTACATTTACACGGTTATGTTAGACCTTTGTGTTTATTTATGTTTTATGTGTGTGTGTGTGTGTGTGTGTGTGTGTGTGTGTGTGTGCGTGTGTGTGTGCGTGTGTGTTTAATTACAGGGCTACAGGATGACACCCCTACATATTGTGGCTAGAGGTCAGGCAGTCTTCCTCGACAACACAATCTCAAGAAAAAGAACCATCACATTAACTGCACACTTCCCTACTTTCTTCCCTTCTTTCCTTTGTCTCTGTCATTCTTCCTCTCTTCCTGCCTTCCATCCTGCCTTCCTTCCTTCTCCTTCCCTCCTAACATGCTGCAGTATCACACTGTAATTGCTGCTATTAGATAATTAGAGGTTTCTGAGAGTGTGTTTTAACAAGCTGCACAACACAACCTGTTATTAGAGTTGGCCTGGGTCCTGTAGCACTAAAGGAACCACAAAAAACTAAACATGTCAGAGGTAAAGGGCACGTGACCTGGAGACATTTCTCTCTGTCTTCTAATTGTGTTAAAACATGGAACCACTGCCTTTTAAACAGGAAGAAACTCTTAAAGACGTGTGCGTGTTTCGTTTAGAACATTTCAAATAAAATAAAATTGAGCAAATAAAAAGAGGAGCATGGAAACACACTGGTGTGACAGACGGTGAGCCAGCGTGCACAGTGCCAGGACCCTGGAGCGGGAAGCAGCTAAATGGAATTCAGCCATCCTTCTTCTACATTACATTTCATTTAGCTGACGCTTTTATCCAAAGCGACTTACATGCTATAAAGTAGACCATAGACACAGCAACGGTGAGCAATTAGGGTTAAGTGTCTTGCTCAAGGGCACAACGACATGGACTAGCGGAGCCGGGGATCGAACCACCGATCCTCTGATTGAAAGTCAGACCTGCTAAGCACTGAGCCACAGTCCTCTGTGAAAAAAAGCTCTATTGCTTTGATTGTTTTAAGGTGTGTTTTGTTGTCCACGTAATGTTGGCCAATTAAAGCAAACTTTGCCGTTTGCAGTAAAGTAAACAAAGCAGTCGGGTCTATAACAATGTACACACAAACAACACACACTACACCCAAAAGAACATGCTCAGTGTTGTTATACCAGCACGCCTGTTCACCACTGTACCAGCCGCCCCATTGTTTTCAATCAGACCGTCTCCATTTCCTATTCCGCCACTCCATGCCCCTTCATCCTCCCCCTCAAGTCCTCCGCCTCCTCCTCCCCCTCATCCTCCTCCTCCTTCTCCTCCACCTCTTCTTTTCATGCCAACAGGACGGGGAAACCTTACTCTTACCGTCCTTTCATAGGAACAAACCTGTTCCCTCTCCACTCTCCCTTACCCCTTCCCCCCTGTGCCTAAAGTCTTTCTCTCCCTCTTTTCTCTTTGTCCTGATTCTTTCAGCCCCTCCTCCAATATTACAGCCTCTCTCCCTCTCTGTCTCTAGTGCTCGTGGTTTGTAGGCTTTACCGCACCATTGTTCTGGCATCCGCACATTTCCGGAGGCTGGCGCTTACAAAGGCTTCGGGAACACTCTCTCACTCCCACTGCTGCCTAATGCCAGCCATCACCTGCCTACACACACACACACACACACACACACACACACACACACACACACACACAGATCTGAGGGGATGTCAGTACTTCAACACAAACCCGTTCCTCCACACAAAAAGTTCTCTGAGCAAGGTGAATTACAGAGGATGTACCTCTATCTATCTAACCCTAACCCGTCAGTGCTTCCACTCTCCTTGCCTTCCTTCCTTCACTCCTTCCTTCTCCCGAAATATTCGTGAGTTGCTCCTGCCCTCAGTTGAACTTAATAACATTGCGTCATGAAAAGTCCTTTGCTAAATGTGTGTCAAGTTGACTTGGCACACACATAGTACACACACACACACACACACCCACACACACACACACACACACACACAACAAGCTTCCTACAGGTCCTCTTTCCATCCCCCAAATAGAAAGTGAAAAGAGAAAGAGAAGAGAGGAGGCACTGCTGGCTCTTTTGTCCCCTGTGATCAGCCTGAGTCCCTTCACTCTCTGTCAAACACACACACACGCGCATACATTCATACACACACACACACACACACACACACACCAATTAACCCCGTCTCTGCCCTGGGGGTTTGGACATGACCCTTGACCTTGGAGCATGTCCTCAGAGGCGTCAGGAGTCTGAATGGACAGCTCCTTGTCCCTATAATGACATGTATGTGAGGTTTATAGACACACACACACACACACACGCACACACTTGTTCACCTTGCCGCCCTGAAACACATCTTTGTCCCCCATTTCTCTCTCTCTCTCTCTACTTATTTCCTCTCCAGAAATCTTTCCACACAGCTCAGAGGTCGTTCCCTCACATCTATGGTATACTGTAAATACTCATCTTAGAGATGAATGGTCTTCTGAGGTAAATGCTCGGGTACAAGATGAAAACCAGATCCAATGACATGGAATGCTTTTTTTAATTTTTGCTCTGCTCAGCCCTGCTTACTTCAAATGTGAAATCCCCCCAATCTGTTGGCAGAAAAAAAAATTCTGTAGGTCGCCGCCAATCGAGGTCAAAAGCAGCATTTTTCGAGGCCTTTAAGTGTGTACATGTTCTTTAAAGGCTTTCCTCTTAAACCTAAAGAAAACGGAATAAAGAAAACCAGAAGAAAAAGCTGCCAAAAGGGCTGCGTGTCCCGAAGAACTACCGCACCGCCGTAAAGAGCAGCGTGTGTGCTCACTGATAATGTAACCGAGGGGACACCATGGGTGCTAACAGCAGGCACTAATAGACTTTAACTGGAGCAATGAGCCCATTGTCTTCAGCGACAGGGAACAAAGCATCAGGAGGCGTTTTATTGAGGGCCATTACTCAGATAAATGTGGAGCTAACTGATAGTATTGAGCACATGTCACCTTTGCTTGGAGTATAGTGCAGGTGTTAAGACAGCAATACGGATGACTTTTTACAAACTGTCTCAACACTCATATCATTTTATGGCTTTAAATCAGATTTTAAAAAACAACAGATACTGAGTGTGTTTTGTTTGAATCGGTTCATTTCCCAGCCTTCCTTCATTCCCATCGCTCACACTCACAGACACAGACATGCAGGCACTGGACGAGCAGCACACATCCAGAAGGGTCTCAGACAGTGCCGGAGGAGGTAGGTGTGGAGCGGGTGTCTTCTATTTGCGGATTCAGCTGGGCTGTTTTAGGAGGGCCATAAACAGAGCGACACCACCCACAGAGCGAGACCGAGAGAAAGGGCAGAGCCCAGAGACCCGGAGGGCACCGCGGGGCCCCAAAAAAGAAACATCCGCTATCTTATCTCTGAGCAGGGGATGACACGTCCCTCACTTCTCACATTCACCCTGTTCATGCTTCTGTTTCTAACAGATGCTGCTTTTTGGTGCTTCTCGGTACTGTGTTCAACGGGAGGCTGTTCTGTATGTGGCAAGAGAATAAGAGACGTTACAGGAGGTCTGCTCCTACAAGTCAACGTGACAAACCAGGCTCAACACAACAGTGGGTCCCTGAAACTGAAAATATGGTTGCCATTTTTAGGCCCCGACAGATGCCTGTGCAGTGTGGTATGGTCTGTAAAAACAATAAATAAATATTACAAATATTCCTATTTATGTATTTTGGCATGCAATGCTTGTTGTCCCTATTTTTTTTTAAATGTTTAAGAAAAGACCAAGAATTGTCTCCCGAAACATTACTGTAGAGCCATGAGAACAAAAAAAAGCAATTTGATGAGTGTAGTCAAATTAATATGATATTCTTTAGGGACCTGATCGGACGTAAAGAATTTACTTTTTTCCCCTCTTTTACGTTGTAAAAGTTAAACACAAGTGCAGTTTTGATGGGAAACAAATGGTGGATTCGATTAGGATTCTCAAAGGTGACAGGGGTGAATGTTTTTCTGTTCCCGAGCCCATTTCACAGCAAAAACACGTCACTCCCACAGAACTAAAGTGACCTCTAACCCGGTGTTAAAACCCCTTATTATCTTGAAAACCTTGCTGCCCGTGGGGCTGAGATACTACCCCTTCTCAGAGCATTCTCACCCTCTGGACAGTGTGAGGATCCTGAAAACATGAAATAACTCTGATATGAATTCAAGTGAAATCACCCAAGTCTTAAAAAAAAAGTGAAATAAGACTTTAACCTCAACATCCACGGGGCTTCACGTGAATACACAAGCTCCACCTTTTCCACAGACCGATCAAAGAAAAGCCCAGTGACCTGGAGACAGTCGTCAGCTCAGTGAATCACTTCTGAGGGTTTGTTCTGAGCCTCGGCGTACAGTCTACTTACCGCAGACCAGCGTTAGCAGTGACGCTTGCATCTCCGCGCGCTCATCAACCCGCGGGGCCGCCGGCAACCTGTGGAGCATTAACGCAACCGTTTGTGATGAAGCCAACAAGGGGTACAACACAGAGACATTCAACAGGCGCCGAAATAGGGATGGATATATATAAATATATATATATTAAAAAAAAAATATATATATATATATATACTAATTTTTTTTTGTCCACGCATAAAAGAGCGGACTTTAGGTGAAGTTAGGTTTTTACTTTTTCCAACTGGAGGTTCCCTGTGAACGGGTCTTTTCAGAATTAAGGACCGGTTTAACGACACACCTCCGGACTGTTTATAGTGAGTTCATCTGTGCTGTTACAGGTTAATAACAACAAAAACACAGTTCCTCTCATGTGTGACTCCTTAAAGCCAACATGTCTTCAGCTTTCCTCCGTGTCAACCCCCCTGGTCGTCGTTAAACCACAAGAGTTAACTAGCTAGTCACAAAAGCGACACTCACCGTTCTGTTTTCCGATGTTAGCTTCTCGCTGAGTCCGATATCAGTTTCTCTCCCGTCGGTCCACTTGCTGCTGGAGTTGCCCGACGGATGCGAGGCTGAGGCAGTGTTGAGCCGTCCTCAGCTCCTGCGGCTCTCGGCTGGAAACCCCGTGCTGGATTCCGGAGCGGAGCAAAACAGTGCTGGGGGGCGGGGGAAGGATGCTCCTCGCGCCAGCAGCCTCGGATTGTCGTGTCTTCAAGTCCCCGGCTGAGCAGATGAAGGATGAGGTGGTCTACAAACCCAGATCATACGTATTTAATGGTCCCAAACTTTTTTTTGTTTTGTTCTTGTGACACAACATTTTCTGTTTACCTGTCCACACAGTTGTTGTTGTTGTTTTTTTAATAATGAGCCTCTATTATGTAAGTGTACTTCCATCAACCTGTCTGTAGATCTGTCCCTATTGAAGACCTACAGTTGGGCAAAAATAAAGGTATTAAATATCATCTCAGAAAACAAGACTTACAGTCTGAGAATAATGGAAGGTCAAATAAAAGCAAAAGTCATAATATCTGCTGCGCAATCTTTGTAGGACTACATCAGGCGGGCTCATCAGTGTTTTGGTGGAGTAGCTCAACTGTTTTCTAGTGTTTTTCTACAAACCACCACTGACTACACAGAGTGTAAGGGACCAGAGGGATGTGGTCAATATTTACAACTGTTATTTTACTTAATTATTATTGACGTTGAGCAGTGGATGTATGCGTTTTCATAAATATAAAAAACACATCTTAACATAGCCAACACATCTATTATAGTGACAGTTTATAAAAAGAATTCTGTGTATTCCATGGTAATATTCACGTTTTGTAATACATAAATTAAAACAACAGACTCCTCTCCATGCTTTCCGACGAGCCCCCAGTGTCTGTGACTGGGAGCAGAAAGGAATGCGCGCTCCCTGCTGGATGGATTAGATTCCCTTTGATTGCAACCAACGAGCAGCCGTGGCCGCGCACAGATCACGGATACCCTGGCCGCCCGTCAGTCTCACAACATCAGCCTCATCAAACAGGTTGGTTGGAACGATGTGCCCCGTTAGGACTCTCAGTCATGCAATTGGGAACAGAATCCACCTTTACTTTATTTGTAGTTTGATCAAACCAAACAAACATGCTAATGCACTTTATTATTAAAAGTGCATTTAGGGTTAGTCACGTCGGTCATTTCTTTGGGCCCATCAGCCTGAAGTCAGATGTGTGCAGATTTCGTGTGTTCTCCAGAAAACAAGCTGGCTGTAAATCTCTTGTCATATTACACATTCCCCGTGCGGCTCGAGGACAGCCTCTCTTTGTTGGAGCCCAGGAATCAGCGCCAGAACCCAACGGAGAACAGCAGAGCTCCTCCATACGGAGAACTGCAGGGGGGGCCAACGGGAGGAGGTCTGCACATGCCCACACAGGTGTTTTCACTTCATCTGATTGATTAGGTTAATTGCGGTTTTAATTGGCTGTCACTGCAGGAAACACACAGCTGCAACTGATAACGTTAATGAGAAGCTCTGCTGTGTTGAGTGTCCTCGCGAGCTGCCGTAGTGCCTTGCAACTGGCTCATTTAAATGGAGCGCAGTAGTCATTAGCGGCATTGATTACACCTGTGCTGCTCTAAATGTCCACTGAGAAAGGAGTCGACAGGTGGGAAACGGAGCGACAGAGAGCAGAGAGGCTGAAGACGGGGGGAAGAGTACACGGCGCCCCCTTGTGACCATGAGCTGAAACAACACACAATTAACAAACCAGTTGAATAACGTAAACTTGTAATATTGCGCACAAGTTATCACAAACAGGACACGTGATGTGGGGAATTCACATGAACGGTATCACATTTATTTGTCTCCATCGTTGCACCTTGGAATGCATTTTGCTAATAAGAATACTCATGTATGCATTCATATTTATTCAGTCAAATAGTTTTTTATAATAAAAAATTATATTAATAAACACGCATTTCATTACACAAATGAAACTTTCCCAAATGTCTCTTGATAGGAATGTCATATTGTAAATGCCATACTAATGTGGTCAAATTACAGAGAAAGCACACAATCACTAAAAGCACTTTTGGTCAAAATAAACACATTTCTGATACATTTCTGATATATTCTGATATATTTCTTCTGTTTATTATTCATAAAAATCAATCATCGTGGACTATGCAATGACACAAATACTCTCATCCACTTGTAATAGCTTAAGGACACAGATACCACACAGAACAGTGTCGATATGGAGGAGTCAAAAAGTGGTACAGTACACGAACAGAGGAAGGCATTTCTGTGACATAACACTTGACGGGTAATGTGTAAAACTTGATATACCAGCGAAAGAATGGGAGTACCAGAGCGGTGCTTTATTCTCATGGGCGATGTTTCATTTCTAACCCCATTTTTTCTCATGGGTGGTGTAGCTTTTCTGTCCCAGCATCAGTCGGGCCGCTCTGCTCCGGACTACAGCAGCAAATGGTCAAACCAGGGAGCGGTTTCCATCCTCACACACAGTTGCTGTACTTCTGCACTTGATCCCGGATCTCATCCCGCACCATGGTGGCGTTCTCCTTTAGCTCGTCCAGCTCCATGCGCTGCTTCTGCATCCGCTGATCATTGCTCTTGAACTTTTTCTCCAATTCTGCAAACGCGGAAAGCAAGACAGTGGTCAGTAAGTATCAGCAGGAACCGTGGAGCACCGGGAGCACCGGGAGCACCGGGAGCGCTCTACATGGGACGAGACCAACTACAGAGTTTGTGTATTAGAATTTCCGTCTGAGAACTTTGAAGTGCAGGTCAGGTCAGTACAATGAGTACAATTTCTCTGTGTTTCTAAGATACTTCTACTGATATCAGATATCACTATGTTCTGACAGTAAATCACTGAGAGGCCAACTGTTTCATGACACCGGGCGGCTGCGTGTACTCACTCTTGAGTTGATCTATCCCTTTGTTGGCTTTGCCGAAGAGGTCTTCTGCCTCCTTCTTGATGTCTTTGGCTTTCTGGTTAATGCTGTTCAGATCTCCAGACTCCCCACCAAGAGAGTCTACTTTCACCTGCAGCTCCCGGTACCGTTCCTCCGTATCGTTGAGGCTCTGCGAGACACGACACAATAGTTAGTTGCCATTAAGAAATCCCTGGTGCTGTCGACAACACATTTGCCTCCTTTCATGTGTTCGGTACAAAAGCATGACGTTTTTTCTTTCCCCCTGAACAAAAGCCCAACTTCCTGGCCACATCCTCACCTGCTCCAGTGAGGATGCTAGTTGCGTGGCGTTGTTAGCCAGGGCTGTGGCGTCCTTCGCCATCTGCCTGTTCTGTTCCGTCTTGTTCCTCAGAGCATCCACCTCCATGGAGAGGTTGTTTAAACGCATCATGACATCCTTCTGCTTATCCTCCAGCTGCGTCAGCCTGGCATCCACCTAGAAATGAGCGGAGGGGGGTAAAGGAAAGATATGGGAGAAAGCAGACAAACCAGCAGTTAAAATAAAGTGCCTGATACCCAGACATGGACGTAGGGAGAATATGAACAGGCTATTGAACACGCGGCCGTACCTCGACCGTAGCGTTCCTGGTGCTGTTCAGGTTGCCGTGGGCCTCCTCCAGGGCCGCTCGTGCTTTCCCGATGGCCTTCTCAGACACATCCAGTGCCTGCTTGGTGCTATTGGCTGTGTCTTTCACTCCCTCTGCTCGGCTCCTGCGCAGTCACACCAGAAATTCGACAGACGCAACAGGTTGTTGTTGCAGTCCTCGTGATGAGGGTGTGTTGCAATCGATGGGGGGTTAAGGTACCTATGTAACATTTCTACACCGATTCAACAATACTTCAGCAAACAAAACAAGCATCAGGATGGTTTGTGGGAAACGGGGCCTTAATAAAAAGCTTCACTCACTTGGCTTCTTTAGCTTGCTCGAGCAGCTCCTTGGCTGTGCTGATGTGCTGCGCGGTTTGGTTGACGATCCCCTCGATGTTGGTGAGGTTGGAAAGGCTGTCCTTTATCCGCATGACCATTTTGTCCAGAGTGGTCTTGTTGACCGGCAGGGTGATGGCCAACACCTGCAGAGCCACCTTCTCGATGCTCTCTGGATCTGCTCCCTCCTCTGGACGGCGAAAGGGAGGAAGGAGAGAAAAGAAATCCCCAACACATTACACACCTGAAGATCATTTCTGCCAAAGCAAAAAAATCCAGCTGCAGTTGAACCAAAGGTGGAAGCAAACATTCACTGAATTCAAAGCATATTTACAACGTCAACATACCCGTGAGGAAGTCTCGGATCTTCTTGATGAAATCTTTGAGCTTCTTGTTGTTGTTTTCAAAGTGGTCCTTCTTCTTCTGCGCTTTCTCCAGCGTGTTCATCGCCTGGTTCTTCACATCCTGTGTCAGAGAGGCTATGTCCTGGAGCTGGACACAGGAAACGAGATGTCAGCAGAGAAGCTATATATATTATACTGTGTGTGCTTGTGTGTATTATCATAATTACTTCTATTCTATTGTATTCTATTTAGAAGTGACCTTTCTTGCCACGCCCTGCAGCTCCTCTTTGGCAGCGTTTAGGCTGTCGGTGGCGTTCCTGGCGAGATTCAGTGCTCTGACAGAGGTGCTCACTGTCCCGTTGCATCCCTCTCCCCCGCACACGCGATTGCCCTGATCATCACGGCAACCTGCACCACCGCACTGGCTGTCTGGGCAACTGCCGTTGACACTGGCATTGCTATGACCACCGCATACCTGGAGGGAGACACGATTAGCATTCATGTGAAATTATTATTTTATTTTTTTAAGAAGATTAATAAAAATACACTGAACATAATTAAGGTTCTGTGTCAAACTATTGTAAGTACTTTTACAAAGAGTAAAAAATAAATATATTTATATACTTTCCATTACAGATATCCTTCAGAACTATCCTTATCCAATGCACTCAATAACTAATACGTTGCTCTTTTCCACGAAGACTTTCTTCCTAAAAATAATCAGCAATTTAAATGTATTCTCAGATGTTTTTCTGGAAACACAGTGAAAAACATACACCTTGTGGATTAGATCATCCAGCTCCTGATGAAAACAGAAAAGGGGAAACTCCGTCTCGCCCTACCTTCTGGCTGAGGTGATGGACCTTCTCATCCAGGCCGTGGGCTTTCTGCTGCAGTTCGTTTAACGACTTGTTCTGAGCAGCCAGGGCACGGAGGAAGTTGTCTTTACTGGCGTCCAGCAGGTCCTCAGTGACGGCGCGGGTCTGTTTGGACTGTTCCACAGGACTGAGAGGACCCGACACCGAAGCGTTGCATTTCTCCCCCGCCTTCACCGACTCCTGATAGTACTTCTTCACTTTCTCAAACTGATCTGTCAGGAAGCAGGCAGAGTTTTATGTATAAAGTCTGAGTCTCCTTCACAATATGTTGCAGCGGTTTGATTGAGGTTCTCTAAATATGAAGGTATCTGTATAACCTTTGATCTTCTTTATGTTTGTTGTCATGAGGTCAGGAGGAAGGCCCCAGAGGCCAGTGAGAAAAAAAATATTCTGATCTAAAGTGTTTTCTCTCCTGTGACTTAAGAACAGGGTTGTTTTAAAGGGTTTTGACAGGATAATATTTTTTTAAAGCTTCCCTCTCTCGATGGAGTTTGCTACCTGTAAATCCTGAGGTGAGATAGTCATCCAACAGGCTCTGTTTGTAAGCAACAGTTGCGTTGATGTTGCGCAGCTCTCTCTCCAGGTCACTCAGTGTGCGTCTCAGTGCCTGTTCTTCTTCTGCGGTTGTATTGAGCTCCCGGGTGACGCCCATCAGACGCCCGTCGGTCAGGGCGATCTCAGCCCTGTAACACACACAGAGCGGGATATTCCATTTAATATCCAGGCAGTTGGCGGCAGGTGATAGATCAACCTGACCGACCTCAACAAACATCCGACCACTGTGTGACATCATCACCTGAGGTCATCGATGCTCTGTCCAATCAGATGGTGGATCCTGTCGCTGTCCTCCGCGCTGATCAGATCCTGCACCTCCTTCAGCTTCCTCTCCAGCTCTCTGATGCGCGTGTCCCCGACCACCGGCGTTTCCCCGTTCTCCAGGATCTTCTCTGCGGTGTACTGGATGTGTTCCAGGTCCCGCTTAATCTGGCACACCGCATCGTCCCACAGCTGGAAGCACGGGTGACACTGGACACACGCGGGGAAGTCGCCAGTGAAGCCGCGAGCGCATTCTTCGCAGCGCTTGCCCGCGGCGCCCTCCCTGCACTCGCACGCCCCCGTTAACCGGTCACACTGGGCCATCTCCGAGCCCAGCGGATGGCAGTTACACTCTGAGGGAGGAGGGGAGTGAGGAAAGTCAGGAGGGAAAGCACAGAGAGAGAAAGAATGGTCGGTCGGTCCAAAGATACATTTTTAGGTCTTATTATATTATTCATAGCAGAAAGCAGGCCGTGTAAACACAGACTGAAGTTTCTGCTCATGCTAACAAGCTGTTCATGCTGCGCCTGCTGTGCAGACAGGGTGTCAACAGAACCGGACTTCAGTCTTTCTGTCTTTCGCAGCTCAGAGTTGAACTGATCATGTGGGGGTCAAGAAGTACAACAGGAAGCAAATGTGTCCCCTTCAAAATACTTTATAAAGAGGCACCATTTCTAATGTAAACAGAGAAATCCCTCATGGCTGTCATAAAAAGGTGACCCATAAATTGAGGTACAGTGAGCCGACTCCTGTTCAAGTGGTATCTATTCACTGAGTTACCTTGACACTGCACCTGCGGGTCTCCCCAGTGGAACTGCTCACACTCAGTGCACCGTTTACCTCCGAAGCCTGGATGACAGTGGCACTGCCCTGTGAACTGTGGAACACACATTGGCAACGCTTGAAAGACAAGATAATAAGAATAAATCATTCTAATAAATAATCTTGCGTTGTCCATTTCCAGGCTTTCGGAGGACTTCCCTCACCATGTTGCAGTGACTCCCCAGGGCGTGTTGCGGGTCGCACCTGCAGGGCTCACAGCCTCGGGCCTGACCGTAGTTCCAGTGGTTAGGAGCACACTGGTCACAGTTATGGCCGGCCACGTTTTCCCTGCAAGCGCAGGCTCCGGTCTGCCGGTCACAGTGACACTGTCCGTCACTGCAAGCAGACTGGACGGTGCCGGCAGTCACACAGGTACAGCCTGAGAAGAGAGACATGCATTCAGTGCCCAGACAGAGAGAACGCAGCTGGTTTGAGACAAGGCATGTACTAGTGACCAGTACACAGTAAGCTTATTCTGCTGGGTATATACAGTATGCTACATATGTTCCATGGCACTGGTACGTATGGACGCAGAACGTTTTGAATAGGATATACTGTTTGTAGATACAAATAATGACATCATTTTAGGAGCATGGGAACAAAGCAACACAAAATTATTATAGCCACCTAAAATAAAATCAATCAACATAAATGTATGTTATATTTACTAATTGAATTGAACTTGTCCAACACATTTATACATATATACACACACACACACACACACAGTACTGGTAATATTACTCTATTACTCACGTCTGCAGTCGTGGGCCAAAGCCTTGCCAAAGTAACCACGTTGACAGTGATCACAGGACGGACCGTCAGTGTGGTACTGGCACTTGAGGCATTGGCCGGTCCTGGGGTCACATGACTCAGGGTCCTGGGTGTCAATGTTGCCGTTGCACTTGCACGGGAGGCACTGTCCCCCGGGTTGCTCTGGATTGCCGTAGTGACCGGGGGCACACTGGTCACAGCGGGGCCCTAGGAGGCAAAAGGGAGAATATGGCACAGCAGCTGCTTTTCACTGATGTGAGACCAGTAAATATTGAATATTTCATTGCAGATTCAACCACAGTTTCTATGATTTCAAAGGCCAGTTGACCTCAAAGGGAAGTCAAAAGTGATCAACAAACATAAGACAATGTGTATGCCGCTGCAGTGTGATAGCTTACCAGTGTGATAGCTTACCAGTGTCATAGCTTACCAGTGTCATAGTCTACCAGTGTCATAGTCTACCAGTGTGATAGCTTACCAGTGTGATATCTCAGTGTGATAGCTTACCAGTGTGATAGCTTACCAGTGTCATAGCTTACCAGTGTCATAGTCTACCAGTGTCATAGTCTACCAGTGTCATAGTCTACCAGTGTCATAGCTTACCAGTGTCATAGCTTACCAGTGTCATAGCTTACCAGTGTGATAGCTTACCAGTGTGATAGCTTACCAGTGTGATAGCTTACCAGTGTGATAGCTTACCAGTGTGATAGCTTACCAGTGTGATATCTCAGTGTGATAGCTTACCAGTGTGATAGCTTACCAGTGTCATAGCTTACCAGTGTCATAGTCTACCAGTGTCATAGTCTACCAGTGTCATAGTCTACCAGTGTCATAGCTTACCAGTGTGATAGCTTACCAGTGTGATAGCTTACCAGTGTGATAGCTTACCAGTGTGATAGCTTACCAGTGTGATAGCTTACCAGTGTGATAGCTTACCAGTGTGATAGCTTACCAGTGTCATAGTCTACCAGTGTCATAGTCTACCAGTGTCATAGTCTACCAGTGTCATAGTCTACCAGTGTCATAGTCTACCAGTGTGATAGCCTACCAGTGTCATAGTCTACCAGTGTGATAGCTTACCAGTGTGATAGCTTACCAGTGGCTTACCAGTGTGATAGCTTACCAGTGTGATAGCTTACCAGTGTAGCCTTGTTTGCAGTTGCAGATGATCTGGTTAGAGGTGTGGTCAGCTTGACACGAGTCCCCGTTAAAGTGGTCTGAGCCGGGGTTACCAGGGCAGGGGCAGGGTCGACAGTGCTCCCCCGAGCCAAGCACCGGGTTGCCGAAGAACCCATCCACACAACTGTCACAGATGTTAGAGGCGTTTGCCGTCAGTCTGACAACCAGCGAGGGACAGAGGAAAGTGAAGTGTGACGCGGGGTGACCCTTACCGCTCACAGAGGTGTCCTGCTGTGTAGTCCCTGCAGTCTCTGCACTCCCCGGTGCGGGGGTCACAGATGTCCGCGTGGCCGTTGCACTGGCAGGGGCTGCAGCTAGGGAAGCCCCACTGGCCTGGTTGGCAGTCTGAGCACTGACGCCCAGTGGCTCCCGGCCTGCACTGACACTGGCCTGAAACCGGGTCACACTGGTGGCTCGATGAGCCATCCGAGTGGCAGTCACAGGCTGGACGGGAGGAAGTGTGAGGAAGGATTTATTATACTGCTGGGAACAGAACTACACAGGTTTTAAATTGCATGAGGCACTTTCACTCCTCTTTGGGTGAAATGGGAGCGTAGTATCAAAAGATACTGTAAGTCTTACACACAATACACACAACATCATCATGTGATCATGTGAGCAGACTCACCAGTGCAGCCGCTCACTCCGAAGCCGTAGGTTCCCGGGGCACACTGGTCGCAGTGCCGACCCATCACGTTGGGTTTACAGCGACACTGACCTCCCACCTTATCGCACTCACCGCTGAGGGAGCCCTGAGGGTCACACTGACAGGCTGCATGAGACAAATAAAACAGCAGCCAACCATTGTTATCAAAGATGCCACTGAGGACTCAAAATGTCAGTGGGTTTGAACGTGTGGCGTCTAAATTCGTGTTTCTGTTTCTACTCACGCAGAGCGCCGTCGTGAATGATGGAGGAAATACTGCAGATGAGTTTGGAGCACATCTCGGCCAGGACGGGCATCGGCGTGATCATGAAGGAATCCAGACACATGTATCGAATCATCTCGTCCCGCCGCTGCTCTGCCTCTGGCTCAGTACCTTGTAAACCGGGAAGCTCGGTGTATTTGGGGATCAGAACCAGCTTTAGAAGGGAGAAAAAAGCAAAAGTTATAGGATATAACTTTTCTTGAAATGTGCTTTATATTGACAGATAAATGCACTAACAAAATCTCTTTAATGTTGAAAGAAATTACTTTTAAAGGAACTCTTATTTACAAAGCTGATCCCAAGCCTTAAGTAAATTCCACATTGGTATTTCCTCACCACTAGGGGGAAACCTCATGTGTAAAGCCTTCAGGAACATGGGCACCTGGAACCAGGAAGGTTTGGCTCTCCAGCTCTTAGAATTGTGACAGCGACACTAAAGGAAGTATCCAGATCCTTTACTGAAGTCAGACTACTAAAGCCACACTAAAAGTCCTGCATTGAGAATGTTACATCAGTAAAAGTATACTCAGGAATATGTAAATTAAAATCTAGAAGTTAAAGTACTCAATGCAGAGGAATGACCCATGTGTTAGACTATTATATAGTATATTATATCACATGCGTATTATTACTAATATATTCATGTAAATGAAGGATTTAACGGCTGTAGGTGGTTGCGGTGGAGCTCACTGTATCGGACAAAAGATTCTATTCATGATCGATCAATCAATGGATTGTTTGGTGAAAATAGTGATGAATATCCTAATGGCCCAAAGTGACATCCTTCACAACATCCAACCAATAGTACAAAGTCCCAAGCAATACAAAAATAAATTGTAAAAAATAATGAAAATTATTAAAACAAAAGCAGAACATATAAAAAAAACATGAAATGTTTTGACAAAGAAAAATGACTGAAACGATTATCAAGTTAGTTGGCGATTCATTTTCTTTCAATAATCGACGATCCGACTAAGGGTTTCAGCTGCTTGTCAAGTAGCTGGTAACTAAACCTGTCGCATAATTGTAGTAAAGTATATTTCCCTCTGAAATGTAGTGGAGAAGATGTATAAAGGAGCACGAAAAGAAAAGCTTTACGGAAAGTACACTTGTTCTTTAGTAAATGTACTCAGTTACATCCCAGCACTACGACAGCCTTCTAAACAGACATGGAGGTGCAGGATGAGGCTTCAGGCTGACAGTTAGCTCACCGAGTCGATGAGGATGAAGGCAGTGAGATGTCTGTGTGACACGCCGTGGCGCTGGAACCGGATGGCCACCACGTAGCGGTTGCTGGGCTCGAAACAGAACGGCCGGGGCATCTGGATGTATCTGGACAAACACGACATGTACGCAAACACTTCAATGCATGCATAGATATTCATACGTGTCAAAGATAATCCCGGGGCTTATGAAGTGACGAGTACTGGATATTGTGCACTAGTGTGGGGCAGGAATATGTTGCTCTTTTTATAGGAGCATAAAATACAGCCCGAGGGAAGATACTTTGTTCTTGGTTTTGTAAACAGGTCCATAGACATCTTTTTTGATTAAAAAGTTAAACATTGAGTTTTTAAGTGGACAGAAATAGTACATTTTAATTCAGTATCTGCTGTTCGTAGGCTGTTTCTTACTTCCATATCTGCCTCCTAAAGCTTCCACTGTTCACCAGAGAAAACCAGACCCAGCCTCTACCTGCGTGTCTTCGACCCCTCTCTCTGGGTTCGAGGCTCACTTCTAATTGGTTTTGGCTGATGGACCAACCACAGAAGAGAAAGGAAGGCCAGCCACGGTCCGCTGAGAGCCGGATCCGGGACGCGTCTGACCTCTTAGTTCCAGATCAGTTCAGACTCTGAAAGGCTCTTCAGCTGATTGAAACTCAACTGTTTCAGTGTTATGCCCTCCCCCCTTTTTATCCCATATCCCTCTTTCTGCTTCCTCAATTTCAGGAATATCAAGAATCATTAACACTTGATCTAAACTGCAGTAATCTGTCTGATGTGTTGACTTTACAATAAGCTTTTCATATCAGACGAGCAATGTGGCGTAAATAAGCTGTGGAAAGATTTCAGCCTTTTAATGATCGTACTGTTATTATTATCAACAATTTTATCAATGTTAAAATTGCAAGTTATAGTGGACAGTCAAATTACACATATCATATTTCTGTATAAAGGGTGGCAATATTACAGAATATTCAAGGTGGAAAATTTCCATGGAAATTAACAGGAATTTATGGGGAATCTTAACGTAAACGTGTTTGATTCTCTAAAGCGGAAAGGTTAAATGCACCAGGACCAGGTGTTTGAGGATGGATTTACGACCTCTCTGCTCGTCTGCAACAGGTCTCCTCATTGTTCCGCTGCCTTCCTTCCATATCACTGTTGCGGATTCTTACACAGGCTGTCTGGTATGTTTCCCTTCCTATCAGTGCATCAATAGTAACAAATACCACAGGGCACCGTGAAATAAAGATACAAACACAGGCCTGACTCGTACAAGTCGGGGCAGGTTCAAGGGACAACAAGGTAATGATGCAATTCTTCCTGAGCAATGAAACAACACAAACCCTATCAACACCTGCGTTACAAACCCTATACCCTACTCTCTCATACACACACACACACACACACACACACATTTGCTCATAAACAAGTTTTGATACCTGTTCCGGTGTGGCAGAGTCACTGTGTATAGCTGTTCAGTTGGTAGGAGGTTTCCACACCGGAGACTGGATGGCAGCTGTACAGATGTAATACTCACAATAGCCTCCCAGTCCTCTGTGGACTACACACACACACACACACACACACGCACACACCATCATTAATTAGACAGAAGAGATTTACATGAATCTTGCAGGTCGCGGGTGATGTCCAGGCGAACACACACCTCAGGTTCGTAGCGGATCATGATGTCGTACTCCATGGCGTACGGGATGTTGTCGATAGTCAGCACCAGGCCGGCGCCGTCTTTGACGCGGGCGAAGCCGGGTCCTGTCCACGTCACCATGTGGCTGAGAGTGCGCTCCCTGTGAACGGTCCTCACATCCGGCTATAGGAGACAGATAAATAATGACCCTTTGATTCTTTGGTGTCTCGTCAAACCATGAATGACATCAGTGACTCAATCAAAACAAATATCCTACTGTCTGTTGAAGCTGGCGGATGCGTCTCAGTGCTGCCCGATGTTGCTGCGAGTTGGAGGTGCGCCGGTGACGCCGGTGTCTCCTCAGCTGGTTGCTGAGGTGCTGAACACAGTCAGTCTCTGCCTGAGGGCGAACTTTGCCCTGAGAGGAGAGGAGACAATATGAGAGGAGAAGATGTTAGAAGAGATGAGAGGAGAGGAGATGACAAGAGAAGAGACAAGACCACGGGAGAGGAGAGGAAACAAGAGGTGAGGAGTCAATAGGGGAGTAGACCACAGAAGAGTAGGGGAGAGGAAACAAGAGGTGAGGAGTCAATAGGGGAGTAGACCACAGAAGAGTAGGGGAGAGGAAACAAGATGAGAGGCGAGGAGTGGAAACGAGAGAGGAGATGAAACAATAGGATAGGAGAAGAGACAAAAGAAGAGGAGAGGTAAAGACAAGAGAGGCGAGGAGAGGAGGCCACATATTTAACAGCAGCACTTGTGACTACACACAGGGTTCATCCTGCCCAGCTTTCTCGTTCTGAAAAGTGAAAACAATACAAAGCACAACGAGCCGTGCTGAGCTGAACCTGCCGGAGCGTGACAGAGAGCAACAAAGAATGTGAGGCAGAGAGTGTGTTTTTCTCCGTGTTGTTTTGTACTTGCCGTGAGTGTACACACTAGTAAGTCTGTGTGCTGCGCGGCAATAACTAGTTGTGACAGTTTGGTATCTGTGCCACCGTCTGGTGTTTTTATGGGTCACTTCAGCCGTGGGGTTCAAATTCTGAGCAGAAATGCAGGATTCTAACTCCAGCATAATATGTGCTGGACACTCAGTTTCCATCCAGCGTCAGTTAAACATTCAAGCATCCCCTAAAAACAACAGCCTCATACGGCAAAGACGCAACCTCCTCTCGCTCAGTGTCTTGCACTGTTGCCTTCCCTCCACATTCCTGCAGCCGTGACGATGTAAGGGTAAGTGGATTGCCTGAGCTTGCCCGGAGGGCTGAATGGGGAAGCGGAGGGGGCACGGGGGTATCCTTAAGAGTGGAGAGGACGGAGGTAGGTGGAGGGCGGTGAAGGAGACTGACAGAGATGGTAAAGAATGCGAGAAAGCGGGGTGGACGGAGAGGATAGATAAATAGTGATCGGTAGACTGATGAGATGAGTCAGTGACAGCTGGAACAGACTCTTTGCTGTCACAGGCTGGATGGGAGGGGGTTAAGTAAATATCCCTTTACTGCTTTCACAGGTTGAATAACCTCACTTATACAAACTGTGCAAAGTGATTCCAAAGAAACATAAACTCCTGTTATCTCAAAGGCTGATGCGTCTCCTCTCGCAAAAATAAAATGTAGTCGCTGCAGCTCAGAAACATATTTAATTGTCTATTAAGGAACCTGTTTCCTATAATAGTTGCACCTTCTTATTTTTTATATGTTCATGCAAAACCCAATAAATTAAGATAAAATAATAATCAACGTTTATGAAAATATAAGTAGACACCCAACATTAAAGGACTTGGATCGAGTTAGACATGTGAGTGGAATTGATCTTTTTAACTCGCTCAAAAATAACTATTCCTTTATATATATTTTTGGGATGCATTAATCCAAAAAATGTCTAATTGATGTCTGATTGTAATAAGCCTTCAAACTAATCTTGCCGTTTATATGTCAGCTCCTCTCCAGCTGTTCAGCTACACTGAATCACAGCAGTGCGCTCACCGGCAGAGCAGCGTCACCGGGGGAGTGTCCGGTGCCGTCCTCGGCCTCGTATTTGTAGTAGTCCAGCGGAGCGCAGAAATACCCGGGCTGAACCTCGGAACACTGTCGGCCAATCAGATGCCTCCTGCAGTCACACTGGCCGTTCTCCATTACGCACCTGAAGTAACGGACAGAGGCACGCTTTAGACTGGCGAAGCACAACATGTCAAAATCATATAGACATATGCAATTAAATAAAATCTATACCTGTTGTTAAAGGCTCCGCCGAAGTCACAGTCACATTGTCTGCAGCCGGCCAGGTCATTACTCAACCCCCAGTACTCAGGCTGCAGGGATGGAAATAAATCTTACACTCCAAACTGTGTCTGAAGCTCTGAAGTCCTTGTACAGCTTATATTGTTACTTTGTAATATGCTCCATTATCAATGCCAACAGATTGTAAGTACAGCTGAGTGATAATTAAATATGATCCTTTATCATCTTTTAATGTGGTTGTATGGCGATGAAATCAAATGATGTCGTCAAAATGGATAACAACAGCACGTAGTCACTCAAATTCCTTAGGAAATCTAAACCATCGCAGTTAAATAAAACTACAGTCTTAATCCGATTACTCTCGTGTGTGCATGCAAGTGAACATGGTCAGAGTACAGCTGGAAATATTTATGTATCTTTGCACTATAACTTCACTTTGCACTAAAGTTCTTAATTAACTTAAATACTTTTCATTTGTCAAGTATATATTTCACACAGCTTTACTATGTGGTTATCATATACAGACTATATATTCATGGAACTACCAGAAAGCCTGCTACGCTACGCTTTGACAGCCCAACAGCCTGACTCTGTCCAGTCTCCGGACCATTGCGAATCCTAATTAACAACAACTTGTGTGTTCATTTGATCTGAAACCCAAAATTAGCAACAGATTTCTGTCAGAGGAACAGTTACTAACCAGACACTGGTTGCAGTAGCGACCGGTCACGTATCTTTTGCAGGAGCAGTCCCCACTGATCTGGTCGCAAGGAGCCCCCATCATGATGATGCCGCGAGGGTCACAGTTGCAAGCTGATGACACACACACACACACACACACACACACACACACACAGACGTAGAATAAGAAGTGGCTGATATGCTATTTAAAGATCTTGATGCAGATTATGTGGTTTTGCACTCCAAAAACACCATCAATCCATCTTCATCCCCGTTCAAACACAAAGCATTTCCAGCGGCAGACACACACACACACACACACATACGTACGCTGACAGCCCAGCGGGTCGTTCTGGCTCAGTCCGTAGTAGCCCTCCTTGCAGTCGTCGCAGCGCTTGCCTTTGACGTGGGCTTTGCAGCGACACTGGCCAGCGATCATCCCCATGTCCAGGTCGGTGTGACTGTCACACATTCCTCCTTCCAGGGATCCGACTGGGTCGCAGTCACAGGCTGGAGGTCCCGGGTCGGATTGAGAGCGTAAATTAAGAAGAGAAAGGGGAAAAAAAGCAGTTGAATCAAACATTACTGCAGTGGTCATTAGAGATACCCCTGGTGGAGATCTGCACTTTACTGGGAGCACCTTCTGGTTTGGTCCAAGTGTTCATATTCATTTTAAAGTGTCAACTCACTGGCTGGCAGATTCTTTTTTACTAAATGTTTCAGGAACATCTTCCCACTCAACACTAGGGTTTGTTGTGCTGCCATTTATTACTGTTCTAATTGGACAATTGCACATAACGGCTGCAGAACGTTTTGTTCTAAAGAGCAAAAAGACTCACCGACACAGACGCGCGGGTCCCTGATGTCCTTGACGGGGTCTTGGTAGTAGAAGGGCTGGCACGTCTCACAGTTGCGCCCCATGGTGTTGTGCTGACAGTCGTCACACACTCCCCCGCTGATGTTGCCCGTGGCCAAATACACCGCCATGTCAAAGTGGCACTGGCCTGAGTGGCCGTTGCAGTTGCACTCTGGAGACACAAGCGAGAGATTGAACAAACAAAGACCAATAAGACTCACGCGGAACATCGCTGTGACTTCCTCACTAGCATCACATCGGCGTTTCTCAACCCTCAACACTTTAACTAAACATCAAACTTTACTTAAATGTAGTGAGATAAAACTTGACATAAAATGACATACTGTAGATATAAATGTACTCAGTTGTCATTTATTATTAAAATAATGTATCCGGTATCCGTATCAGATCAATGCATCTCTAATTAGCAGTATATCATTATCAATGTACTTCAAATCTTATTAAAAGGCTTCCCAAAAGTAATTACAGCATCTCAAATACACTTTCAAGAGCAGACTATGTTGAATACACAACATAGTGTGTGTGTGTGTGTGTGTGTGTAGGGCTGGGCGGTATGGCCAAAAATTCATATCACGGTATTTTTAAAGATTCTGTCGGTTTCACGGTATATCACGGTATTAACATTAATTTATTGACACCGAAAAGGACCTGCGGCCACCTGAACAGCTGTTCACCGCTCGTTGTTCACCACTCCCTGGCCAACTCCCTCGCAACTGCCCAGCAAGCTGTGACCAGCCGTTTGTGTGGCATGACAGCCGGTCTGTCTCTTCCGGGTTTTTTTCACCTGCATTCCCCTGGGTCCTAAGTCCCTCCAGGTTCAGTTTCTTTGCAATACATCGTTTTCTAAACTACGTCGGACTTTTCAAACCCTCCAGCCAGCAGACACAGCTCCTCTCTGGGCAACACGTTGTGTTGGTGCATCTCTGCTCTCTCTTGTTCCTCCCGCATTGCTCTTATCCGTTGTTTAATGTAGCGTTTCTTCTTTCTGTGATAGTGGGGGGCTGTACCCAGCATGCAGTTCGGCGGAGTAAATTTAATAAATGTACAATTATTAGTGTTACAAATTGTTTATGTGTCACAAACTGTTGTTTTGTGGTGTTGTGCCCTGTTAAAGAGCGTTAGTTGCGGGTTATTAATTGTTGTTATAAAATTAAAACCATGACTCAATGCATGTAACATACATAACTCCGACCGCTTCGCCAGTGACTAGGGCTGGGCACCGGTGTGCCGGTATGTGAAAAAGTCATACCGTACGTAAATTTGACACCGGTATACCGGTTGAAACGGTATACCGCCCAGCCCTATTTGTGTGTGTGTGTGTGTGTGTGTGTGTGTGTGTGTGTGTGTGTGTGTGTGTGTGTGTGTGTGTGTGTGTGTGTGTGTGTGTGTTCCCACCTCTGCAGGTGTGTGGGTTCTCCACCTCTGCCGGCCTCCATGGCAGGTCGTGGTGGAAATGTCGGCAGCGCTCACAGTTTAGGCCCTCCGTGTTATGTTTGCATACACAGCGGCCGTGGATCTGATGAGCAGAAAGGTTAATGAAGACATTGTCCATAATAACTGCACGATGATGTGGACTGAGTTTCTATTTGTCTCTTAATGCAACATCTTTCTGTTAAGTCACGCGGTTGCCCACTAGCTCACCATGCCGTTCTCCCGGGCGTCCACCCCCGGCACCGGGGCGCACTCTGAGGCGTGTCCGTAGCAGAAGCAGCTCCCTCTCACCACCAGCTCATAGATGGCGTAGTAGTATTTCTGCAGGACGTCGAAGCGTCGGTCCAGCAGGTCGTCTCCCAGAGTGTTAAGCTTGGTGAAGTTGATGCGCAGGTTGGTGATGCGCAGCAGCTCTGTAGAAGGAGGTTCAAATATGGTTCAATTATGGTTGATTTGTGAAGTTGACTCATTTCATGACAAAAGTGGAATTGTATTACATTGCATTACATTAGTCACATCATTAGTCAGCAAAACAGTTTTTAATGGGTTTTGTGTCACCTCCTCATCAAACTCTAATGTGTGCTGCTAATAACAGTGTTTGTGATCCACATTCAAAGTTTAAAGTCTCCACTGGCCTTGAATGTCCAAGCTGTAGGGGTCTTTCACGTGAATGGCAGGATCCAAAACCTTATAAATGACCTTGAACACAGAAGAGAATTTCCCCATTAGATTCTGTGTGATATGAACACATTTTGCAAAGGCAGATCTGAGCTGGAAAGAAATGAAGTAAATCAGTTTTGGTCAATACATTTATGCTATTATGAGCATATCAGGGTCACATTCCCATAGTCACTTTGATTCCATGAATATTTATTTCACCTCATTTTAGATATGTATTTACACTTCTGTTTGCTTCGTGGCGACTTCATCTATTCTTTCTAGTAATCAGCAGCCTGATGTTTTGACTGTGAACGAAGACACCCAGTCCTCCCAGTCTAACGTGTCTCTACCATTACTGCCACCAGCACCTTCCTACCTCTCCATTAGTGGAGGGTTCGATGTCGGAGTAGCGCTCCTCGCAGATGACGTCGTTGATGTGGTGCAGTCCGTTGGCGGAGACTCCAGCAAAGGTCTTGGTGCAGTTGGAGGCGAAGTAGCGGTAGGGGCGCCACGTGCGGCCAAAATCTGCCGAGCGCTCGATAATCATGGCTGCAGGTCGGAACGTCTGAGGGGCAAGAAGAGTGGGAGAAATCAGACCTGTTTGACTTCATCTGCACACAAGGCTTGTATTTCATGGACTTCATGAGGATAATCTTTGTGATCAGACGACAGCACACCGAGACCAGCCCTCTGGCAAACACACGGGCACTCACCAACATGCAAATACTGTAAGTGTGTGTACCTTGAACTTCATGATGAGATGAGTGAAGTGGAACTCAGCCTCCAGGTTCAGTCGGATGCCGACACTCTCCTGTCCTGTAGAGGAAACAGCCGTCACTCAGTGTCTTAACAACACAAACCATTCATATTTTTTTCTCCCTCCCTCAAGAAATATCAAAGTCTTCCATTGTCATCCCCATGATTGACTCAATCATTTCGCTAAACCCCTGTGAAGTGTAGAAGTACTTTACCATCAGGATTTACTGACAACAACACAACAAGAAGAAGAAAAATATTCCTCATAGACATGAGGCAGTGAGCAGACATTTTATTGTATATGTTATAGAACAAATAAACCCGCACACACGCACACACGCACACACACACACACACACACACACACACACCGTTGACAGAC
>CM042215.1:24546461-24683961 GCA_023566465.1 Cottus gobio
CAGTGGTCCTCACCTGGATTTATGTAACGACAGCTTGTCACCATCTCCTGTCCCGTTCTATAGTCGAGGGCCCCTCACCAATCAGACAGTGTCAATCATGTTCACCTGGAAGTTGACACTGTTGGATGTTCCTGCCCTGAGGCAATGGAGGTGCAGGCACAAACACGCCGATGCACAGAAATGCACCGAGAGAGGAAGGTGAGCGTCAACGTAATGGTTGAACATGTCAGGAGTTGTGTCACAAAGGGGCAGGAACACATACTGGTGAGGTGAAGGAGAGAATGTAACACGTTTTTTTGTCTTGCGTCACACATGTAGAGTAGCGGTGTGATAGTTTGGATTCATGTAGGATGATTCATGTCTGATGCCGCATGTCCACTGAACCTACACAACTGCAACTCTCTCTTTTTTTGGTTTTCCTTTGGCAAAAGTTGGAGAGTAAAAATATTTGTACCACCTCGGTCACGGTTCCAAGCAAGCATTTCAGATCACTGATTGGTCAGAGAGAATCTTCACTAGCACGACACAGGACATCATGCACAAAAACCAGAGCCCGGGTGACAGAGCTGTGTAACTGTTAATGGTTCAGGGGGAAAATGAATTGTGAAACTGGAACAGAAAAAGTTAGACATTCATTTAGCATGAATTCCACTGGATAACGGAAGCTTGTGTCTATAATAGGAGAAATATAAATGAATGTAAAAAAATAAAGGCTAATAACAAAGAAAAAAAACCTCTTGTGGTAATTTTGTATGTACTTTTAAGACAGTCCATAACTTCAGATGGTCATTTCCCCATTGAATAGGTAAAAATAACACCTGTGAAACATTGGCCAGTTTCGTCCTGCAAATCTAATGAAAAGTTATTGGTGATGAATCTCACAACACCTCTGAATAACAAACTTTAAACAAGCCTCCTTTTTTTTATCCTAAAGTTTCAAGTCAACTGAAACTCCCATTCAAGGTCAAGACAGTGACAGAGAAAAAGAGGAAGTGAGAGAGCAGGAGGGAGTGTGTATGTATGTGTGTGTGTGTGTGTGTGTGAGTAAGGTGTGTCTAACATGTGTCTACACCGGGCCTGATATTGAAAGGCTGGGTAGCGTTGACGGGAGTTGGGGGGCTTCCTCATGGAAACCGTGCTCCAAACAAACAGACAGTGAACAAATGAAGATGGAAGAGTGGAGACTGAAGGATGAGGATGGATGAGTGCATGAGAGGGAGGACAAACACACCACCCCTTGCATTAACTACAGGGTGTGATGTGTTGTAAAGACTGTGGAAAAACTATATGGAATTCCCAGCACACAACGTGAAGGGTGCCCATGAGGGAACAAAGGAATGTGTATGATTAACCTGTCATTAGCAGGAGGGTGCTCATGGAAAGAAATCGTAATAATGTGTGTTCCACCTCGACTGTGTGTTGATGTGCGTCCTGACCTGCAGGTGGCTGACGATGCAGTATTGCTCCGGCCCGTTCAGGCCGCAAGTAGAGGTGGCGGTTAGGTTGACGGCTCGTCCAATCAGGAGGTTCCCCGTCGCGGGGTAACAACTTCCCTCCGTGCAGCCGTGGGGGCCTGATGGGAGCTCCTGCCCCAGCACTGCCCCGAGAGCTGGAAGTGAAATGGTTAATGGTAAATGGACTTGTGCTTTGTGTAACGCCTTTCTAGTCCCTAGTCCTTTAAAGAGAGAGTCCCGTCATCTCCGTTGAGGCGGATTGGAGCGGTACAGGTAAGGTGTTTAAATATTAATATCAAATACACATTTGGGGCGTGCAGTTGTAGAGTTGTGGATGTAAAGTGATGGAATGACCACATAAGCTTTGGAGCATGAGGCATTAGAATAAAGTATAATATGAATAAATAAGGAAAGATATATTTTTGTGATACATTGCTATTGGTATGGATTTAGAGTGCGTATTTGAGACATGTCTTCTATTACTGTATTATGTAGGGAATCTTGTTGTGTAAACTAGTAACCTACTTTAGGGATGGAGCATCGGTGATGCTGCAGGTCAGGAGGGCTGAGTTAACTTTAGTGAGATTGAAAACACAACAAGGTATGTTTCAGATATGACAGCAATTAGGAATCATGCTGAATGTGTTTTATACTGCCACATGATATAAGGAATCGGCCTAAATATGTATATAAATTATATAGGTTATCATACTGAATGTGTACTGTGTACCATCATAAGGAACCATGCTGCATGTCAGGAGTTCTGCAGTAAAACACTCAACAAGTGAAGTTAAACGATGATCACAGATAGTCCCGTTCCTTGAGTTAAGTTGTGGATAAAGACCACACCTCACTGTCCTGTCCACGCCTAGAAAGGTGTGTTCTCCCTCCCAGTCTCTCTCTTTCAGCACAAGAACCACAGGAACCTGAACCATGAGTCTCAACTCGCTGGGTTTTGCAAGCCTTTCTCTTTGACTTCCCTTTTACTTATGAACCCAATCATTCATCAATCAAACCTGCCCAGTGAAGAAAGATTTTAAGCAACCAGTCTTGTGAGCATTAACTTGACTTTAACACATTATAATCAATGCTACAATTCTGTATTCTGTGTGTGTGTGTGTGTGTGTGTGTGTGTGTGTGTGTGTGTGTGTGTGTGTGTGTGTGTGTGTACGTCATACGCCTGCATGGGCATAGTTGCTGGTCCAACTGCAGTGAACATACAAAACATCTCTTCTCTTTATTGAGATTATATTATATTTTTGTACATGGTCCCTGATTTGAATAAACAGATGAACTAAACAAAAAAACGAGACAAATATAAATTATCCCGATAGTGTGTTGTTTGTGAAAAAGTGCAAATGCAGTGTTTGAATATGATCACCTCGCTTTTTTTGTTTGTTATCTCAGTTAAGTTTCCATTTTAATAGCAGATTCTTGCACAAGCAAGTCAAAGAGAAATGTCAAAAATGGTAGAAAATGTATCTAATCTGAATATTGAAACACCTTCCTCTCCCTCTAAATATATTATTATATTATAATATAATATCCACAAGTTGAAGAACATTAAAATAGTTCAAAGCAATAAGCAACAGCTCTTTACAATATGTCCACAAGGCAGGCAACTCCAGCTGTCCACTCTTACTAATCCTCAAATATTAGTAAAGTGTACTTCATTTTACTTAAAACAAAACATTGATATCACTACATAAATATGTTGGTGGTCCATATGAATGTTCTAAATAAATAAATGTATTTCTGTTTCTATTTCTGTGCATTCAAATTGTGTACTTCCTGGAACTACTAGTCTACGCGAGTCACATGACGATCTCTTCAAAGGGCTCTGTATATAAAGGTACTCTCAACTCCTAAAAGCTGTGAAAGACATTAAACTACAGATAACCACAGCATGGCCACTGCCTGCTGCTCATAAGCCGCCTGCCCTTCATTTAAGTGTGTTAGCGACTACGAAAGAGGCTGATGGAAATGTTAAATGTTCCCGAGAACGATACATCATCCAGTCATGTACTTGATCAGAATCAGAACCATTTATTGCCATGTTTGTTTTCACATTCAAGGAATTTGTAGTGGCGGAAGGTGCATAACATTTAACAATACAGAACAAGTCGGCCCATAAACAAGAAAATGTGGCAGAGAAATGCCAAAGATATGTTTGAGGTCATATGTAGTGTCGCCGTGACACGTTTTGTCCACCTTCACCCGTGGCATGCTTTAAGTTAGGAGGCTTTGCTGCGGCTGTCTGGAGATTAAGACAAGATGAAGAACTTGTTGATGCATGAGATTCTGAACACACCACCAGAGGCAAAAGGATTTATATCCCAAATATATCAAACTATCAACTCAAGTACTGAGACCAACATTGTGAAAATCAAAGTAACTTTCCATGAACATAGCAGACTCACTTTGGAACCAGGCCCTAATTAGAGTCAATAACAGCTCTTCGTGTGCACGGCTAAATGTACTACAATTCAAGGTACTGCATCGCCTGCACTACTCTAACTCTAACCTTTCAAAAATGTACTCCAATGTAAAGGACAGCTGCAATAGATGTCACAACCAGCAGATCTTACACACACATGTTCTGGTTCTGCCTCCAGCTGACAAACTACTGGGAGACAATATTCCAATCAGAGTCCCTTAATCTAAGCATTTTACCCAACAGGGTAAAATGCATGTGCATCTTTGGTGTTCAGGGTAATGGATGTCTAACTTTAATGAAAAAACACAAAAACATGCTTTTTCAACCCTCCAATCTACTTTGGGTCCGATCATAAAATTTGATAATTTGATAATAATTCTTTTATAAGCTATTTCTGTGTCCTTGGACGGTTTTATTTTTAGTTATTTTGACGCTATTATAGGAATTAATAGCAATAATTTCCCTCCTACACCGTTTTTACTTTTGTGTATACTTGAGTTATCAATACTGTAATGTGCCTTTTGACAATTGAGGCAGTGTGATTTGTTCTGTTAGGGTAATTTGTGGGGAGGAACTCGAATGGGAAATGTGGGGAGGGGGGAGAAAATGAAAAATGTCATGTGCAATGTATAACTGTGTACTCTGTGCTTTTGAGAATAAACACAAGTTAAAAAAATATATATACAAAGTGTATAATCTGTATGTTCTTAAAAAACACATATTTCATGTAGGAAATATACATGTATGGTATTGAACTCGTAGCAGAAACCAGAGGAAGTATGAAGAACTGTTCCCCTCAGCGACTGCAGCATAAACTCAATCAGCATGTCAGGCTACACAGGAACACTGCTTGTACTGATTATAAATAGTAAGATGATTTTTGTGATTTCATTTCTTCAGACACTGCCTGACATCCCGGAAAGTAATTGTCTTAATGGACTAAGAAGAAGCACATAAACTGTAGCTGTCTGAAAAATGTTCTGGTTGTGTTCCCTCCAACTCTCTCTCAGCCGTGTAAACACTCTCTCTGCATCACTGGGTCTGAACAACAGGCGTCATTGGGGATATATGGGAGAGACAGAGACTATGGGGGGGGACAAGAGATAAAATTATGTTAAAATACTTTGTGAACGCACCAATTTGAGAACTAGGTCGGGCAGTGGTTTTAAGACACGGGGGAGGCAGTTCAGTTCCGTCAGGATATTTACTTGTGTTATATTTAAGTGTTTATGGACGCACACACTGTACCAGAATGAACACACTGAAAGAAAAAGGAAGCCCCACAGCTTCACGGAACAATGTGACAATAAGACTTCTGTGCCCGCCTGACAGAAACCTGAAGCTTCACGGTCGGCAGCGGGAGCAATAGGGGGTGAGAGATGCCGAGACAGATATCCGAGGGTCTTCCATCCTGTTGATGTTACAGAAAATGACGGAGCGGCGACAAGTTGAGGCATGATTGGAAAGGCACGGGACGCTGAGAGATGGAATCATAAGCATCCTCAGCTTAAAAAAGAAAGTGGCGTATCTGCATTTAACCAAAGCCAAACCCACTGGACTGATAAGCGTCTAAGAAGATTCCTTTCATGATTTCACAAAATCAACGTTCAGACAGGAAGACACACTACACTTGTTCATTCACAAACTCAGTCTCTAATTCTCCCAGCAATTACTCCATCAGCTGATAGGGGGCGTGCACAAGAACTTGTGGGCCACCTACAAAGGTGGACCCCTTGAAGTGGTAAGACCAGCCACTAAGAGCCGGCAGCATTTCAGAATGCTGTTCCTGATGCTATGAGCCTGTGGAGTGGAGGTCATGGTTCAAATAAATGGGTTTCCTTTTAAACACTGGGTTTGGAGAGAGCTAATTGATAGGCCTCCCCGACACAGAGAGGGGAAAACCCCCCGGCCAAAGAAATGTCCGCTCATGGTTCCTATGTTGTTAATGAAACCTTTTGTAAAAAGAAAAAGTCTATATAACTGGCCTAACCAAATTTTAGAGCTGAGGAACCCAGCTGTCCATATCTACAAGAATGAACAGAAAAGGTAGGTCAGGAGAAGTCACCCTTGTAAGAGACTAAATACATAACTCCACTGTCTGTACCATTTCGTGATTTTTAAATGAAAAATAATTATTTCATGATTTTATATATATATATATATGCTTATAACCCAAAATGTCTGCGTGTACTATAAACATGCTTTTTTTGTACCACTACAATGAACTGCTGTAAATCATTGAATGAAAAGTCTTTGTAACAAATGCTAAATACAGTCTCTCCTGTCCCTCTGTACACACACACTCACACAATGCCTATGTGTGCATAAATGTCTTGGCTCCAGATCAAGTAAAAGATTTAACCGAGGCAGATTTTCTGAATTCCTGCGAGGCATTAACAACGCCTGGCTGACACCGTGAGCAATACAACCGTTAGAGCAGAGAACACCGCTCTCAATCAGCCTGCAACGTTACTCCGCTGAGTGGAGACGCCGTACAGCCACTGTGACGACAGATTACAGTAAAAAGCTTATTCACACACGCTGCACAGGCAGGTGTGCACGTGCGGCGGCGTGGCACATGAACGGGTCAGAGGACGATCCAGCGGACTGCAGATAAAGATCAAACACACCCTAACCAAACAAGATACACAAGGCGGTGCTGCGATACTGAAACTCGAGGGTGCCATGGACGGACGTGAGGCTGTGCATGGAAGAAAAAGAAAAGCATGTTCAGGCCAATTAAAGAAGTGTAGTCCTTTTCTGGAGGTGCACACAAACTGTGTCCAAATGTGTCTCCCTGAAAGCGGAAAAGCGGCCCCACCCCTCCACTCAAACAACCCCTTCAAGAACACAGAACCACAGGAAGTGACTGGCAGCTGTAACTGGGTTTCACCTGACCTCACTTTACAGTTATGACGTTACACAATGGCCTCACTCACTGCACTAATAACCTGCCCCGAGATGGGGCACAGTGAAACCCACGGAAACAACAGGGTTTGTACGTCATCTGGCTTTGGATTGTAACTCCTGCTCCGTCTTTGCAGGGCGGGAAGGTGACGAGGTACGGCGCGCAGGCTAAAGGGACCAGATGAAGACTACTGAGGAGGAGGAGGCTATAACCTCCTCACAGAGTCCACAATTACACTTTTCACCATTTACACGGTTTTGCATCGGTGGCTTCTAACGACTGGCCAAACCAATAGATAATCCAGTGGGTTGCTAGGGTGGTCGCCCAAGTTAACACCGTTAACCGGTGGTCAGAATGACCAGTGGTCTTAATTATGAGAAGCAGCTGATTTTATCTTCTTCTTAAAAATATTAAATATGCCCTTCAAGTTACTGGAGACATGCAAAGTTGTGGGTTAAAACGGAGTATTAACGGATCACAACCTCGCTGAGGAGATCAGACCGCCGAGCTCTTTATCCTCTAAGTGTGGTGTCACAGGGTTTGTGGCCTGAATCTTTTACTTTTAACTGTCAAGACACTTCTTACAACCCATTTATATACAAAGGCACTCTCTGAACTTTAATTTGATTTGATTATTTTAATGATCTGATATTGTTTTATTTATCTTTTCCTCATCACTTGTTTGCTCTTCCCCTTTTGTACTGTTTTAATTTGTATCATTGCTTATCTGCCATTTTCATCTTGTAAAATTACTTTTCTTTCTATTTTATCGCAAAATATTGAGACCAAATAATCACGAACAGAACCAAATGACATTTTTGACGACAGCATTTTCTTCAAGACTTCATAACTAAAGAAAACTCAAATGTATTGAAATAAAAAAAGAAGCCCACTTGTTGCATTTCTCTTCATCTCAGTTTTTGGAGCCGTGCCCCATCACAGTTTATCACACTGCAGTTAGCGCTTCAGAGGGAGGAATGGCGGCAGGATCCAGGTGTGTTATGACATCCTCTCCCGACACTCTGTCTGGGCACGCACCCCTCCGGAGTCATAATTCACCCTCAGTTTTAATTAATGACTGTGACTCGTGTTTTGAAATAGACCACACTCGCGTGGAATGTTGCTATTAGCTGAAACGCCATTCACAAAAAGCTCCCCGCCTCATGGCTTTCTCTCCGATCTGTCGGCCTGTGCTGAAACAGAAAAGGATGGTGTTCGAGCTGCTAATTACACGGCAGCAGCCACCATCCAGGCACACTCCTGCACGTGAAAGGGCCTTCAGGTTCAAAAGATGCTTCTGACATCTGAGGCGTGACGGCAGCCTTTACTTGGTTTCCGCCTGCCCCGACTAGCACGGGGAACGACAGAATGTGTATTCGCATGCGTGTGCACTGTTCGACTTTAGTGGAGCGTGCAGTAACAGGTAACAGGCTGATGTCATTGTTTTTCAGGATTTTGTTTGTGGCTGTAAGTCCATCCGTGCGATCGAGTGTGCTTGTGGGGTGTTTCTAAACTTAAAACCCAACAGATTGTAGTGCAGAAATGACAATACAGCACAACAATAAGGTTGCATCAGAGCGGAGGAGGAGCTGAAGTGACCAGCTGCCACTTTAAGGCCGGGGTGAACGTCTTTTCAAACATAATAATGCAAATGTATTTATTTAGTTTGTTTTCCGTTTATTTGATCATTCTTGTTTTCCTATTACTTGTTAAATGTTCAAAAACATAGCAGGTGCTTTGATTCATGCCTCTGAGTGTGAGAGAGGAATAGTGCTGCTTTGAGACACGAGTCCTGGAGGTTACAGCACTCCTCTGGTCCGGGCGGTCCTGCATGCACTGCAGGTAATTATCGGTTATTGCATCGGCTGAAAAAAGCCCATATTGTACATTCCTAGACACAACCAACGGCTAGCGGCACAAACTGTTTTCTTCCGGGTGTAGGAGTGGGAGCCCATTGTAACAGCAGCAAACCCGCCTGTCTGTTCTGCCGATTCCAATTTTCTCAGAGGAACTTTTTTCGCCACCGAACCCAAAATACCCTACGTAAACCATCAACAATCATAAATGCTATCTGTTTACGTTGTCAATGTCAAATATAGTGGGCATTGCATAAATCACATGATTAGGAACACATGATTATTTTCATTTTCAAATTTGATTTAATCCCCTCTCCCATATCTGTTTACGTTGCTGTGAAAACATTTCCTTCAAACCACTGTATTCATTCAGGTGTCTGGCCCAAAACTACATTTCATAAGATTACATCTGAACACATCATTATAGCATAATTATTTTATAGCAGTTAGTTGTTCCACGTGTTTTGAGGCTGTTCCTCCACAGTGGTGGAGTTGGATTTTAAGTTATTATGAACTTTATTTCTTCTCCACTCACGCCAAAGTTGAGTGTGTATGTGTGTGTGTGTGTGTGTGTGTGTGTGTGTGTGTGTGACAACATAACATAAAACTCTCCTGTGGCACATGTGTGAGACATGAGACTGATCGGGGGCGGAAACCGGTCATCCGATCAGCTGGGAGAAAAAACATCCAGTTTTGATTGGCTGCAGATCAATGGGGGCATCTCTAGAAGGCAGTATTGGTAAGTTACCAGTCGCCGCTCTTCTACACGGAGAATGTTGTCCAGTAAAAGGGTGAAAACAAACCGACACACGAGGAATTACTGTGTTCAAAAAGGAAAGCAAGGCTGAGATATGAGTGTGGCTTAACGTTAAGCCAGTTGTGCAGATGTTGTTTGACACCAGCTGGTTTACCACTGTGTGATTAGAGCGTAGCACGTGGCAATGTACCGCACACACACACACACACACACACACATTCGCACAAAGCAGATACACAAAGTGGAAGAGGTAAATACACCCTTGGGGCGTCTCCCTTCTGTATACAGCATTATGGAAGGAATGCTGGGGTCGGAGAGGAAAATGTTATTCATTAGAGAAAACATTCCAGGTGTCAGTGTCGTCTCGGGTTCTGCATGTGTACACGCAAAGAGTATGTAAAGGGACGGGACCTGTGCGCACATGTGGTTTCACATTCAATAACTGGTGGCGAGCTCTGAGATCCACATTTTGTTTTCTTTCGTCTCCATCTTTGTTGACATGTCATTGAGATGAAAATCAATGTTTCGCAAATGACATTCTGCTTCCAATTGTTCGTCGCTGTTTCTATCAGACTAGTTGGTCTAAACATCCTGACCATTATCTTTCATCAATAATTAATTAAGAGAGCAGATACAAGTGTGAGTAGTTAATACGTTCGACTTTAGTCCTTCATTTCAAGGTTCAGCGGCTGCAGAAGCAGCTCAATCCTTTTTCCAATTTGCCCTTTAAATTGATCAGAGCATGTCCGATTTGAAGTGAACCTTCTCCAAATAAACTGCTAGTCAAATAATGACGGGAGTCTAAAGTAATATCTGGGGGGTTGTGGCCAGCGTGAATAAAGGCAACAAATAAAGGCTGGTTGCAAATAAACGGCGGGTAAAAACGATTGTTGGGGGTCCTGTAGCTCTAACAGCTCACATGGTCCACGCACAGGTCCACAGCACTAGTTTCACCAAAACAACAAATGCAGAAATATTGTTTTCAGTGTTTCCTCTTTGCTGTGACTCAGTGGTTAGCAGGTCCGTCTTTCAAGCAGAGGATCGGTGGTTTGATCCCCGGCTCCGCTAGTCCATGTCGATATGTCCTTGAGCAAGACACTTAACCCTTGTTCACTGTTGCTGTGTCTATTGTCTACTGTATAGCATGTCAGTCACTTTGGATAAAAGCGTCAGCTAAATGTAATGTAATGCTGTACTCCGGATCCGTCAGCCAAACTTAACGCGACCTGATGTGCTTTTCATGTCACATGCCGACATGTCAAGGGAAGTCCGCAATACTTTTTACGTGTTGCATTTCATTCACATTGTTTTCATTCAATTATCCATTAATTATTTCATTCATTCATTAACACGTATGTGGAAAGGCCAAACCTCAAGCTCCACCTCACACATCCGAGTACTGTCTTCTTCCCGGTTAATAAGTAACACAGGCTGACCCAGATACCTGTGAGGAGGCGAGTGCAATACCATGACAGTATTTCGAAGTGAGATTGAAGGATTTCTCTTTAACTTTGATAGAATCAAAGCTAAGCCTTCTGAGAAACCCAAACACAGAAACATAGGTGATCCGGGGACAAGTTAAAGCACATTTAACAATGCACTGTGTGTGTGGCCCCCAGAGTCACAAATTAGCCCTGCGGGGTCCCATTCGTCCTTAAATCCAGCGATGCTGTCAGTAGCCCATCATTTACTGCACATTCCACAAATACCTCAGATTCGAACAGTTTCCAAATCCTACAAGCTGAGCCAATAAACCTGGGTTTGCATGACCTACGGGAGCTTTATGGAGGTGGAGATGCCCGCACTGTAAAGTAGGCGTGGGGGCGATGCTTCACTGACGAGTGGGACAGTCCCAAAGTACAAATCTCATAACCTCTTATTATCTTAAGCATGTGACTGTCAGTGAGCGAGTCTGTGAGTGAGTGTGCGCCTCAGTGTCTGTCCACGGCTTATCACGCATTCTGCTGCAGCAAACTGCATTATATTTTTTGTGCCCAGTTATGTTCAAGGACATATCGTGGTTAAGGTGAATCAATCTGCGAAAATATAATCTGAAATATAGCCAGCCATTTCCCCGAAGATAAAGGCATAAAGAATGCATGTCTAAATGTATTTGAACAAACAAATCACAGACGGTGAGAAGTGGACTACCGCTTTGAAGCCTTGAGTTCAGCATATAGGTTTTAAGTGACACATCTAGAGAAGTTGGGTACAACCGAATGCTGAATAATACTTTTTTAGGCCACACAAATGTTGCAATTAAACTCAAAAACACTGTGAAAGAGCTGTAAGAGGAAAACACGGACAAATCATATGAGGGAGTGAAGCAGTATTTAGAGGCAAGCATGAACAAAGTCGATGGGAAGACCCGGGACTAACAGAAACGGATTTGCTCTATGAACTGAGGCGAAGACATGTCCACTTGAATGGAACATGTTGAACGACTTGCACAGAGACAGGAGCAGACGGGAGAAGGTCGGTTTTGAAATTGTCAGTCGGAGAAAGATAGAGACTACAAAGCCACTGCAGCTGCTCGTTGTGTAGAAGTGAACACTGACAGTGCGGCTTTCAATAGGAAGGGCACTCCGTGGTGCTTCGGTCCTACTCTGCACCACTCGCACCAGTTCACATTGTCACTTTGATTGCGAAACGCTGCGCTGCAATGAACCATTACAGGCCTGTTGCTTTGCTTATTATGTTTGTATACCAAATACAAAAGCTCACAGGAAGCGTGTTTCCAAAGAGCATCTTTAAGGTCCTGCATTAAAGCTGACATGTCATCAAACAAGCAGTGCTTTGGTATCCTTCTCTATATGGTGGCGAATCAAGTATGACAAAATGATGATCATCATCATAGAGGGTTGTGGCACTACGTCCTTTTTTCACTGGACGGAAAGGCGACATCAACTCAGCGAAGGAGAGTTTAACTCTCACATAAAAACCTTCACTTCCTGTTCCCTAAAGTTAACACAAGCCAGTACAAACATCTGTGTGTCTCAGCTCAATCCTGTGATTAGCGTGCATGAAATAATGATGGATTAGGCCTAATAACAATGTGCAGGGAGAGTACGAGTCTGTGAGGATTTCCTCTTAGTTGTTTGGTGGGTACTAAAGCAAAAAAAACAACAACACATATGATGGGATGGAAGGCTCAGAGGGAGAGGACATACATGTGCTGGATGATCATAAACACCTTCAGTAATGATTAGCACATTTTACACGCTGCCTTTGCTGCACTGCTGCTGATGAGGGATTGCTGGCATGTGACATGACAGGCAAAATTATCTTTTCACACTATTTTACGATAGTTGATGCAAATAAAAAAGTACCACAATTAGTACAATACAACTCTTTCAGTTACTTGATTCAGTGGAATTAGAATCAAGAGTATCAAATGCATACTTAAAAATCATTAACACCGCGTTACATTATACAAAATGAGGCATCAAGCTCCACTCAGCGGAGGGAAAGATGTTAGAACCACTCTTCATTACATAATTTACACAAGCAGAACTATGCCTGTTGGGCAGTGGGCCCACCAGAGAAAAAAAACTCAGCCAAATGTCATATAAGCTCAGGCTTGTCTCTCTTTTTACTATTTATAGTGTGTGTATAATAGTTCACATCAAAGCACAAAGCAGCTGCGGATATGGCAAAACGCGAATACTTTTTGATCTTAAGTTCGGTCCTCATGTAACAACTGTAATGTAATAAACATGTGTCATCACTTGTCAGCTTGGTTTCTTAGATTGCTGGAAAGAACCGAATGGCCCTGGAGGGTCTTCTCTTTTGGGTGAGGTTCACTGCTTTTCACGTTCTGATCAGTCGAGTCCCCACCATCATTTGCTGATGCCCATGTGTGTTACCATATTTGTTTACATAGAACTGTGTCTGCTGTAGCACAACAATCACAACCACAACCACAGTCAAACAGCACCAGAGTTCCTTTTCAGGAGGCCTTGGCCTAAAAGAAAAAGACAAATCTGATCTTAACTCACCCAGCATGAGGAGGCCCAGATGCACGGCGTTGAAGGGCATCATGATTGCTGGACGCATGGACACCAGGATGTCTCTCTGGCAGAAACAAACAGACACAGATTATTGAGAGTGTGATGTGGAAATGAATTAAAACATCTGAAGAGCTTGATTCAGTAAAACCCCCTCGTTAACTCCTCAGGTCCTCACAGCTGGCGGTCTCAGAGAAGAGGTATGGTTTGTGATTCGCAAAATGGTCAGAAACTGGAAGTTTTTTTTTTTCATTTACTTTAAGTGATATTCACTATCTGCCCATGTCAGATTTGATACAAGCCTTAACAATGGTCTTGTTTGTCTACAGTAAATATTATTAATAGTATTATCCCTCTGAAGTGCCGTGGTAATGGCTGGTGCTAGAGCGCCACACAAAGAAGCTTTTAGGATAATAGCTAGAAAAACGCTGTTGTGTACTGTAGTGTAGTTCAAGGGTTTTCTCTGAGTTAGAAGGGATCTTGATTATGTTTCGACAATAAAGGGAAGAAAAAAAAATCTTGTGTGCTTAGGCTCCGCAAACATAGACATCTGCTCAATGAATAGGACGGGCCACTATGTATATGTGTGTGTGGGCACACACGATGACAGGTGAGGACACACATTGTTCGCGCCATGCACTAAACCAATCTGACCTCTGAACAAGAGTGGTTACAGGAAGGCAGGACGACAGGCCAAATGAAAGGACTGACTGACTGCCGTTTAAGTGCTTTGTTGTGCGACAGAACAAATGTCTTCAATCTTAAAAGAATTTTCTGGAATACCTTGACCTGACTCACTAATCCAGGTTTGGGCCCGAAAGCAGGTCTCCGTTGGAAAGCTGTGTTCACACCCAGCTCGACAACAAGAGGTCGACGTGGCCCCGTGCTCACACTGTCAAAGGCGGAGGCACCGGGGAGGGACCCCACAGCGCCTCAGCACTCAGTTCAACGGATTAACATGTGTATTAGGTCGTTGACGGCATCCATAACAATAAGAACCTTGTGTCCCTTGTGTTTCCTTACCAATACCGATTCAGATAACTGAACTAATGTATTGGCTGAGACCGAGTACCCATCTGATGTGTGTTAAAAACTATAAGTTCAACAGGTAGCTCCCTCTGTAATAAAAATCAAACAACTGTGTAATTCAAGTTTCTCGACAAAATCTTTACAAAATTAAGATTTAATGATAACGTTATAATTTACATTTGCATAATACCATTTTTTACTTAATGGAGCTTGAACACATCATGACATCACACAATGGAGCCTCAGGTAACGTTAGCTGTCAGCTTCTAAGCCAAGCAGGACCGTGCCGCCCACCGACTGCTAACAGCTAAAAGCTAGCATTAACTAGCTCTCCTCCTGCTGATCTCAACACCGATTGGTTGTCCACAATGTAACAGGGTGCACAAGATGTTCAGACACAGGTGTGCAGCAGTAGCTTGCGCATGTGCTGTACCGATGGGGCAGGATGTGCGGATCTCTTAGCGAGTAACAAGTGTTGTTGTTGTTGTTCCTGCATAGCGTAAATTAGCTATCAGATTATTTTTCCTGAGACATGAACTCATTATGATAATGCACCAAAACACTTCACTTCTGTGATGTAATTGTTCATGCTTTACTACTATTACATTCCCATTGTCGAGAAGGCCGGCTTGTTTATCTTGCTTGTTGTTGGTTAATTGTCGTTCGATGAATGTAAAATCCATTGCTTATACTCCCAAAACATTAGATTAAATCGTTAACCTACAACTGCTGTAAATAACACAATGCAATTCCGATTTTCAAAACAGAGGCATTTTCTACTTCTAGAGAGTGAAGGAGAGAGGAGGCAAGAGTAAAGGAAGAAAGAAAAGGGAAACATGGAGAAAGAAAAGAAGGTGCTGATTCAAGACTAAAAAGGAAAAGATAAAGAAAGTGAAGTGACCCGGAAGCTGTTCAGGTCAAATTTATTGTGAAGGAATAGTCTTAATCCAAATCCAGAACACATGAATGGAGCAAGCTATAAAATGATTGATAGATCTTTAAATAAAAGAATTAACACTAACCAACAACTATATTTGATTAAGCTTATGTGTGCTTGTCCTGCTTATCGTGTTGTGCATGGAGATTGTTTTTTGAGGTAGAGGGTAATGGGTCCATCTCATCCACCTCGGAGCTCGTAATAGAGTGGTTGAGATAAGGTAGGGCGGTAAACCCACCCTCGTTTACTACGACCGCCCTGGGGTACAGGGTGGAGAGACCTGCTAAGAATAGTGAAGCAGCTTTGCCTGTGAAGCGCTCGAGAGACTTGGAACAAGAATATTACAATCCTATGTTACACTTAATGAGATCTAAAAGCCCCTCAGAGACATAAAGATCTGAATTTATTATCATCAAAAGCTTAAACAGCTTAAAACAATAACTGACTTGGTTGTTTTTTTTTCAATAAAAACATATGCCACAAGCCATTTACTTTCCCAAGGAATGGAGCAACCACTTTTGTCACCACCACTGTTACATTTGAACTGCAACATTGTTACAATAGATTAAACTTTAGCGACCCACAGAGGTGGTGTCAGCACAAGGCCACTGTTTAATCAAAAATCTCCCACAAAGGACTGATCATTTAAAAACACAAGAACATAGAGAGCGTTTCATCTGAGGTCAGAGAAACGAGTTAAACAGTAAGAAAACCAAGCATTAATAGTGTAATATCCATGAGCAGCAATAACCATACTCACACAGACCCCGAACACCTCACTCTCCTCTGCACTGCGTGGTCAGAATCGCTCACTCTGTCTCCGTAGGCCAATTTAGTCTGACAGTGTGTGTGTGTGTGTGTGTGTGTGTGTGTTTGTAGATTCCCGTATCCGAGCATGCATGTGTGCAGGCGCTGAACCCCCGAATGTGTATATTTACGCGTGCATGCACATGTGTGGCGTGTATGTGCGCCAGAATGTGTAAAGCAAACTTGAAAGTGCAACTGATGGCTGCGATGTAAAAACAGAGGGAACACCGCCGGCCAATGGGAGTGCAGTGTGCGGGGCCCCCCTCCTCCCTCCGTTTGGCCCTCCCTCGCTCCCTCCAGCTCGTCACTGGGGCACCGGGGTGAATGGACAGCTATTCTTATTCTAATGCCTCTGTCACTCTGTGGGCCACTGGCTGAAAGAGGGGAACGGTCTCCAGGCTTTTGGAATGCACCACCCCTTTTCTTCTGGTCACCGAGGGAGAGTGAAGGGGGCGAGAGAGCAGGCCAGAGAAAAGAGAGAGAGAGAAGAGAGATGGATGGATGGATGGAGAAAACCTATTGGAAAAAAGGGAACGAGGCAAGAAGGAAAGACAGAAAGGGATGGAGAGACATTTTGGGCTAAACTAGACCAAAGAGCTTCAGTGCAGCACCACCAGCGACGCCTCCACCGCACAACCACACACCACCACTTTCACGGCACTTAGCAAGAGGAGCGGCCTAATGGATCAAAGCTTCACCTCGACTCTGAACAACCCCAACTCTCTCTGATGTGCCAAACCATTTTCAATACATAAGTTCCACTTCAAATAACTGGGCATTGCTTTTTATACTTTTTATATTGAAAAATGTGTACAAATTAAACACATGAGAGATAATGTGTTAATTGATGAGCTTTAGTAGAGCTGTGAGGTGAATGTTGTTTCAGTTGGAACGGAGCCAAGCTAGCTGTCGTAGTAGCAGTAGTTTCATATTCAGCATAAAGACATGAGTGGTGCCAATCTTCTCATCTGTGGTGGAGTGGGCTTTAAACATTTTCACTCATGTTCAGGATGTGAATTTGGTGCTGTTTGGTCTTTGTCACCTCCAGTTAAGACTGAAAAACAAAAGATGTGACAAATCAACTGGGATGAGGCATCAGACCGGGGTCATGGAGGTCAACCCTATTCAAAAACTCAAAAGGTTGAAGCAACTGGTGCTACGGCTGGATTAGAGAAGAGAAAAAGAAGGGTGGGAGGGTGCATGATTGTGCCTGTGCCTGTAAGATATATGCATGTGTTGTTTATGTGCATGCATGTGTGTGATTCTGGTTGGAATAAACTAAAGAACTGCAGGAGAGAACAAAGCAGCGTTCACATTCACAGCTCTCTGCTGGTGGGACCTTTGACCCCTGCTTAAGAGGGAGATGGGGAGGCTGACTCGACATGTCACACAGCGGCCGCTGAGGAGTTCAGCGGAGCTGCAGTCCTCCTGCTGAATAAATGGAGCACCAAATGTGTATGTGAAATGAAATCCTTTTTTCAGGCAATCATATCCACACACATTGTGTAGTCCTCCACTTGATCGGCATGCCTCACAAAGGGCACTTGTTTCCTCTCTTATGTCTGCATAATTCAAAACGTGCACTTTGTCTAATATTTCATAAAGGCATGCAGGGTTGCAGGTTTTTAGCAATGAAAAAAAGAACTGTACAAGTAGAATAAATCAGAGGAGGAAAGTCGGACCACACCTAGTTAGACCTTGGGCAACGACTTTGACATAAACACGCACGCACGCAAACACATAATCCCAACGCAGAGATAAGAGGAAGCCTGCAGAAGGTTCAGTGCCACCGCTATAACGTCTGTGCAGCTGTCAGACAAAGCTAAGAAATCACACTAGACCAAACAATCCTGGGCTCCCATATCCTTGAACACAATAACACGATAAGCCTGACTCTGTGTGTGTGTGTGCACATCAAATAACGGGCTTCAGACTGAGCTCCCGAACACACTGCTAGTAGAGTGCTGCAGGGAAGACGTATATTTCTAGGCCAATCCTGGAAGTCGGCCAATGTTTTTTTTTTTTTCTCCATTGGATTTTATTGCTGAAAATAAGTGGCAAACAAACTTTTATGATAATTACACGTTTTGTTCAGCAAGAGTTGATGCAATCGGAAGAATTACAAAGTGAACTGTCGTAGTCTATGAACAAACCATATAGTGTTTAAGAAGAGGACGTAGTCACTCTGATGTCACCCATTGCTTTATGGACTGCTGTTTTTAAGCCTCGTCTTCAGCATTTTGGTTGTCGCGGTCTTTGTTTTTGGTTGTCCCCAATTTGGCTTTTTCTAAACAGAAGGCTCAATAAGATATTTTTAGGCATCCAAAATTTTACAATTCACTTTCCTGACCTGAAAACACACCGTGAAAGGGTTCAAGTTGGAAGACGAAAAGAAAACGATGTGGTAACGATCTGTCAATCACAAGGTAGCCCTGCCCTAAATCTTACCCTGATTTATGGTATATTTTACTCTAATTGGACCATAATTTACTAAATAAACATCTTGCTGTATTGAAGAAGACGTGAAACTAGAGATTGAGACACAAACTCATGTTAACAATGTTTACTGAGGGAATAAATCAAGAGAGAAGTAGAGTCATTTATATAGACTTCTATACAACCAGAGGAGTCGCCCCCTGGTGGTCAGTAGAGATAATGCAAGTTTAAAGCACTTCATCATTAGATTCATGTTTCAGAACCGGTGGTTGCTGCCTGAAACAAACTAGACCACGGTCGCATGACCGCGAGTATACGAATATATCTGCAGTCATTTGCAGTAGACAACTACAACTACACAGATAATTAGTCAAAGAAACAAAGAAACTCACCGACGACAGAAAGGGCAAAGAGATCAAATGAAGATTCATTTAGTTTGTCTTCAGCAAATATACTTTATACAGTAAATCCCTCATTTGTTCCATGCAGCACGACTAAAGGATATACTCCAAGTTAGTACCCGGCAACGGCCGTAGATGTACCTGCAGTGCGCAGCTACAGCAGGTGAAGGGGCTCTCAAGTATCACATACAAGGTTCCTGGAGAAAAAACAACCTTTGATCTTCACACAAAACAACCGACCGCAGCGATGCTGTGGTCACATCTACAGCAGCAACAATCAAATCCGAAGAAAGTACTTTTCAGAGCCGCACAGGCGAATTCCTGCCGACCGTGCACACGAGTGAATCTTTCGCTGTTTGCGACTTTTGGCTTTCAGCAGCCCAAAGAGACAAAGTGTATTTATAGCTCTACGTGGGTACATATCTTATTATTTTCCAATTATTGTGTTCTTGTGCCTGCGACAAGAATTCTCAGCACAAGCTGCAAATATTCTTCGCTCTTCGTCTTTGTCAAAGACATCATCACACTGCAATGAGATCATGTCTGCCGACCAGATCTGAAGGTCTTCAGCTCTTTTGATCCCCTACATACACTGTTGCACATTAGTTCCATGTTGCAAAATCAAAGAGATGAGGTCGTAAATTATTGTAACACACCTCAGTGTGTCGGCCTAAATTAGACCTAGGGAAAATTGTTTCTTGACTTGAGGAAATGATATGGAGCAAAACACCATCAAGGCAAATTGTGCCCTTCTTTTCAACATCCTTTTGTTTGTGATTACTGTCATATGGAGGAGGTCACCCTGGTCTACGTCTATAGATTCAAGAAACACTGAGCTGATATGTAGTATCTAGTTGGCAGACACCAACTAATATAAAAAGTATGAAAGTATAAAAACTATGGACTATCCCAGTCAACAATTCAAACTCATCTGTTTGACTTGACGGGAACAGACCACCCAAAGGCAACCTCTTCCATTGAAGGGATTTCATTTAACCATAGTGTCAAACAAGGAAATAGCTTCCCTTCAAAAGACGTCCTAATCCACGACATCCATCGTCAGATGATCCACCTGTGGAGCCGAAGGAAATCTCATAATACTGTCTGGATATTTACCTCATTTTCTGCCGGCATCTTAAAAAGTACAGCAATGATTACCTTTAAAGATAATTCTCCATTTCAGTTTGTGGGAGATGCACCGCAGATTTCCACTGCAGTCGACCCAAATAAGGCGCACACAATCCCATCCACTGCTGGCATTAATTACTGTGGCCTTTGCACCTATGCACACACGCACAATGGAAATTGTGGATTTGCATACCTGTTATTACACAACCAGTACAGTTTATTTTGCTCTGTTATGCCCTCTTATTCAAGCCAACAATGCACCGTATCATCCCCGTAGATTAATCTTTAACTCAACACAGAGGGATACACCTGAGAGACCGACAAAAAGCTCATGCGAGGGCATGACCAGACCGTAGCCGGCGAGGTGCCTTTGAGGTGATTAAATTCAGCGCAGACACACCGACCGACACAAGCACCCCGTACATGTTTGTACTAGAAAGCCAGAGAGGCAGCAGGCGAGAGGTGGAGGTGAGCAGTGGCTCAGCGTTAAATCCCGTGGAGGAGGTCAGTAAAGGCTAGATTAGTGTTTAGCTGAGGCCACGCTGCAGGGGAATACCACCTCAGAAATGAAAGTGTAACCATAGCACTTTATCAAAGCTGATATGACTCATATCAGAGGGACAATCAGCGCCCGGGGAAGTTTCCTGCCTGTGTTCGGGTGAGATATTTGACTGACTTTTTCAGTAACGCTGATATATATATATCAGTGGTGGTCCATCAGGGCCAGCTAAGTCTTCTCTGCTGGCCTAAACAGAATCACAAAGTTATAGCTATTTTATAATTTAATTGTTTTTCACAAATACATTATATGTATTATAATTATTTTTCCCTATTAGCTTATTTTCTCATTGTACTGCTCCTGTCTTCATCTGTTGCTCCGCTTGCAGTCGCGCTGCCTCCAGTCGCGCTGCCTCCAGTTTCTGTTAAGGAGAGCTCTCATCCAATCAGATTTCACCTCTATGTCTCTATGGAAGAAGACGGTATCGTTGATTGTCTTAGACTTCAACAAATCAGATCTTTAGTTTGACATGCTGGGTGTATTCTTTGACGTCCAGGGCCGTCTTCGATGGGGCCCATGGACGTGTGATTGGTCACAGGGCCAGCGTGACCATGAACATGCGCTGTGATTGGTCAGTGGACCAGTGTGACTTACCTAGCTGCTAGCTAGTTAGAGTAAGAACAGTTCAGGCTGAAACGTAAGAGAAGTTATGACATTTTTAGTGTTTTACTTGGTGTAGTTTTTTTAACACTCAATGGCTGAAGGAGGATTAGACTTGGTGGGGGATTTACTGACAACGCAGATATTTTCAGCAGCTGAAACACATGTAAACTTGGGCTGTCACTGGTGTTCAAAGCCAAGTGAAGGAACTGGTACTGGCGTGTTGGTTTACAAAGAGGCGGATGGACTTTTTCTTTATCAAGTGAACAGCATCTGGTGAGTGAACTGCTGTTTGTTTTTACATCTGCAGTGTATTTAATCATAAACAAGCCATGGTGGGTTATAACCACTGTTGCTGCTGCTGCTTCTGAGCCGCCGTAGCTAGCTGCGGCGCTGTAGCCTCCTGCCGGTTGCCACAGATGGCCCAGGGAGAAAATGCACGGTCCGCCACTGATATATATATATATATATTAGAGCTGCAACGAATAGTCGACAAAATCGATTACGTCGATTGTGAAAAATCGTCGACGTGGATTTTTAACGTCGACGCGTCATATATTAGAAAAAGATTCAGAGCTGCCGGTAATTTTCATTGAGCATTGCAATGCACTACCGGAAGTGCAGGGGGCAGTATCGCTTCCATTGTCTATATGCACCAAGGGCATAGACATACATACACCAAGGCAAAGAAGAAGAACGTTTTTGAATCATGGCGGAACAGAGTGTGGGAGAGCCGAAACAAGCTAGACCGAGAGCTTCAAAAGTCTGGGAATATTTTACCAGGAAACAAAATAAAAAAAGTACAATGCAACATCTGCAAAACGGAATTAGCATTTCATTCCAGCACCACGGCAATGCATGAACATTTGAAACAGAGGCATCCTGGAGCCACCACGTCTTCTCCCGCTGATGAGTAAGTTTAAGTTAACTGCCTAAGTAACGTTAGCCTTGTTAACTTATCGTACGGTTTACGCTTACATGTTGGAAAACAGAACGTCTCATGGAGGATGCTTGCTAACGCGACTTCAGTTATGTTACGTGCAATGTAGTTAATTAATCAGTGAATTATCAGAGTAGCCTGTCTTCGTTCGTTTCGTTTTTTTTTTGGGGGGGGGGGGGGAAATAATCATTAGATTAGTCGAATAATCGAAAAAATAGTCGATAGATTAGTCGATTACCAAAATAATCGTTAGTTGCAGCCCTAATATATATATATACATGCATGTCTACTGGTCATGAAAACAATCATGAGTTGTAGACACACCTAGTCTGAGTGAAATTAGCCTGACAATTCCCCAGACACATAACTTAGCGACAGGAAGAAAGGAGCAGAGGAGACAGATATGAAAAGGAGGCGTCGCGGTAATCGGGCCGTCTTGTCAGTGAGCTGCAAACAAGGAGCTGATTTGTATCAGGGGACGTGATTATGAGTGCCTCAGCCTGCAGAGACCCTGACAGGGGCTCAGATATCAAAGACACACTGATAAAGCACGAGGCGGCCGATGGCAGCGAGAAGTCTCTGGAGAGGCCTCCTGATGTACAGAAGATCCAAGCACTGAGGCACACACTCCGACGGGATCTCTGCCTTTGGGCCCCCTACTCAGACCAAATCACCAGCGAGATAAAAGTGAAAGACGAGACCAAATGAAAGATGCCCTTTTAACTACTACTACGAGGAACTTTTCATCCTTGTGGACAATAGCCGTCCTAAAACCCAGAAATAAGAGCTTTTTTTTGCCATTAACCCTAGAACACTAACGTCGGGTGATTTTAACCCTAGCGATTATATTTACGTTATTTTCATCGTGTTGCTTTTTTCTGAGTTGCACGGGTCCTTGTGTAGCTTCCTGCTTCTCACTGACGTTACTGAAAGTGGGCTCCGATCCCTGTTTTTTTCAACAGGCAGGTGTTCGGGTGATTTTCACCCGACGTTAGTGTTAGAGGGTTAAAAAAATTTCGGATGGGATTTTACATTGACATATGACTTTTCCTTCACAGAACAAGGCTCACATGTCCCAGGAACATGTGGACCAAAGAACAACTTCATAGCTCCATTATTTATGTTTTTAATCGTGTTTTATTGACGATTTCCTCATTTTTCACCCGATTTTGAGCCTTTTTTCACGGTCCCACCATGATATCTGTTTTTAATTTTATGAGAAATTATATAGGTTAAAATAATAGAAGAGGACTTAAATTTACCTTGTATAGTTGTATTTTAACATATTTTGATCAGAAGTATTTTTTATCAGGTATTTTATCTCGGGTGAAAATCACCCGACGTTAGTGTTAGTGTGACTATTTTTAACGTTAGTGTTCTAGGGTTAACCCGCTGCCACACTTTTTCATTCAAAAGCTATAATGTTTGCAAACTTAATAGAATGCTGAAAAAAAACTGTCATACATTTGACAGTTTGACAGTTGGTGTGCAAAACGTCCCGAGTGGAAGACAACAGCACTTACATGCACCATTCCTCGACACCAAACTCGGCACTAGTAACGATACTAGTTAGTGAACAAAAAGTAGTTCACAAAGAAGTAACTCTGCAAAGTGGTTATAAGAGTGCAGGTACACAGCAAGGACCCAAACGTTGGTCAAAATCAAAGTCAATAAATAAAGAGGAAGCACAGCCACAACCAGCGTCCCTCTCTCCCCACGGCCACTTGGACCAGCCTGAGCGACTCGTGGATCCTCTTAACCTTTCAGGTTAGAGTTGATCTCAGCAGTAGGTCGAGAGGCCAGGTCCTTGAGCTGATTAAAGCAAGACTAAGAGCCATGGGAACATGCACCTCCAAACACACACGTCGACATAAATACCCTGACGAGTGAAAAGAAATTAATGGCAATATGACATTCTTGAATTCAAGGGGAAATAATACAAAAAAACGTAAAGCTGTCCACATTTCTAGAAATGCTCCTCCATAATAAAGCCCCGCGGGAAAACATGCTTTTCAAGGTCACGCCTATAGATTTGTATTGCTGCTGAGAGTGGGCGGACGGGAAGGAGTGTTGAAGAAACAACACACTATACTGTCTCAATGATGCTGCCTGTTGTTCACCTACAGCACACATAACATTACATTACATTACATTATATACATTACACATTACATAACACACATTGAATATCATTCAAACCCTTTTTGATGGTGAATCTGAGCTCTGCACTCCATTAATCTGTGCTGTTGGTTAATCTGGGAGGAATGTGTGCAACAGTGTCAGAAATCTGCCTCCCAGCCATGAGCGACCCGCTGGTGTCAGTGACAGAGCGGTTCCATACAAACACACACATTCATCAGGTGTCCCACCTTCAACTCTTAACCTCGGTTGTAGACGGACGCAACGATTTGGTAGCTCTGTATTTTATTTTGTATACTCTTTTCTTTGATTTGGTCAAAATTAATTTGATTTCCAAAAATGTTTTAATTGAGATTCGAAGAAAACCACTGGATTAGGATGTGTCCCAATGTCTCCCATTTCACTGCAAGTTGCATATTGGATCACAATTGGCTACCAAAGCAGTTGTGAATACAAAATTAATACAGTGCTTCAACTCTTTAAGCACAAGACTTTCTTACTTCAGTATGAATGTAAACAATAACAATACACACACACACACATATATATATATATATATATGTGTGTGTGTGTGCATTATTTTAAATATATTATACACTTATATTTATTTATTTATTTGAACAACTGTATTTGCTCACCCCCAACACTAGTTAACTAACCGGTGGTCCACTAACGCCACAAAAGCAAGCTAACACCGTCCAACATAAATTAGCCTAGCATAAAAACACCACAAAGTCCCCCAAAACTCACTTTTCTAATTCCAGATAACAATATCACAGTCGTACCACATGGATAAAGGGATATAGTTCAATATTGCACGCGCTTCAGACAAACATCCACTGCCCCTGTCGGAATATCGTGGTAATATACATTTTGTACATATGTGAAAGACGGAAGGATAAGGTGGAGCACTCACCTGCTCGGTAGTTTTCTGCGACTCCTCTCTGTCTCTGTCCCACACGCGCACAAACTTTCTCTCTCTTTCTCTCCTTCTCTCTTTCCTCTCTCTCTCTCTCTCTCTCTCTCTCTCTCTCTCTCTCTCTCTCTCTCTCTCTCTCACACTCCTCGACACGCGCGCGCCCCGGCTTCCCCGCCTGAATGAGCTCGGTCTCCGGTGCTCAGCGGCAGGCTGCTACAGTAACAGGGCTCAAACCGGCGCTAGGAGGTGGAGCCCGAACACCGCACTGTACTACCGGGACCGGGAGCAGGTGGACCACACCCAGTTCCGTCAGGCCGAGCCCACTCCTCAGTTAAGATTACCCACTGATTCATAAACGTTAAGTTTGGGATGAATGTTTGAATGCAAGTGATTAAAAGCTATTTCATATATAAACTCTTTTTATTTTTTATTTTTACATGTTGGAATACATTTCAATTTGATGGATAGAGAAAAGTTACTTTTCACCTGGCAGCATCAAGGCTGCACCAACAGGCTTTTCCCAGCAGACATCTGGGGTTACCATTGTTGGAAAAAGTGCAGGTGATTAATGAATAACTCTTTAAACTCTCTTCTATTAATAACGTATGTTCAATTGTCCCAGTTACAATACCAGGACCCTGAACCTAAAGCAGTGAAATGGATTCAGCCATCATTAACTCACAAATGGCACACCTGTACCTTAACTCATTCTTTTAGAAGTTGTTCCATGGGCCTCATGTGTTATTTCACACTGACATCCCCAGATACATTTTAGATTGTACCTTGCTTATGGTAATTTATTTACGAAATTGTGGACATACAAGTACATGCATGTGAGCGTGCCCTACAAGGTGGTCAGCACTGCTCTCATTGGGCATTTCCCCCTTTAGGTAAACGCTGTTAGCTCTGTCAGCACTGTTTGCTGCAAGCTGCCGGCTCCACCCTCACTATGTTAAGAGCCATGTAGAGGCACAAGTATCTGTATGTGAAATTAGACCTTTTGGGACAGACACAGCAGATTTGATAAGCCCCTGTAATTGATTGTTGTTGTTTTTTTGTTTTACTTCTACTGACTCATGTGATTCCTTCCCATATTGAAGTAGCAACACTGAATTTAATACAAAAATATTGTGCAGCTCCCTGTCTTTGCTTCGCGGGGGGAAGATAGTGAGAGAACTCATCACTGACAGGATTTGTCTCATGGGAATTATCGAGAGATGATGACAATCTCCATCGTCAAGCTCATTATGTGGTGCCAGCCAAGTGAACCAATACATATCACATATCCCCAATCAGCAGCCGCCCTAATACAAAGAGAGTCTCCTTTACAAGAGGTCGATGTGGTGTGTGTGTGTGTGTGTGTGTGTGTGCGTGTGTGTGTGTGTGTGTGTGTGTGTGTGTGTGTGTGTGTGTCAAGTTCTGACAGTATCTTTGAGCATATGAGCAATAGTAAGCTTTTAATGATATGAGTAAATGTTGTCTGGAGCCATAAAAAGAAGATAGAGTGACATGTGAACACATCAGACATGGGACCGGGTTGAACGAAACTGAAAAGAGGCAGCGTGCGAGGGAGAGAGAGAGAGAGAGACAGAGGAGCAGCTAGCACACTGTCAGGAGCCGGCGCAGGTTGTGCAAGGTGAAGCCCAGGAATGGCTGGAATCCATACTTATCAGCAATTCCGCGCTGCAGTATTCTCCTGTAATACAAACATGAAAGTAAACAGCAAGTACAGAACCTACACATGTCTCTGTGAATAAGAGGCCGGTTGTACGGGAATGTATATGCAAGCACCAAGAACAGTGATTAATAAAAAAAAATAAGCAGTGGTTCAGCCAAAGAGAGAAACAGAGAGAGACGACAATGGATGGATTGCCATGAAAAACTGACAGAACAGCAGACAAAGTTTTAGGAGGGATCTGGTTGGAAGCGGAGGCTAAAATCTTTTCAGTTATACTCTTTGGACAGGAAAACACCTGGAGGAGGTGTTATACCTGATTGCTACGTACGCTCAGAAAGCGAAAATGAACAGTTGAAAAAACAGGGTCCCCCTCTTCTTTCCATTCTACACGTCCTTTGTGTAATGCACGCGTGAGTGTCCGATCACTTGTAGATGTGCAAGTTAGCCAACACTAGTCTGAGAGGAGAGGGAAACATTGTATTGTGGAAACTCAACACTTTTTTTTGCGTGCAGCGTGCAGTTGTGGTTTTAAATGTTCCTTTTCACTGGCCTTGTTTACTTCAGTTCATTTGTGTTTAACAGGCTGCCAGCTGGCTTAACTCTGTAGCCTGAAGCTGATGTTTATGCATCAAATTCACCTGGGGTGAGTAATTCATATCATCTTTTAATCCTGCACACTGTAAACACTGTGAATACCAACGGAGGATTAACAAGAAAATAGCTCAGGTTATCAAAACTGTTCCTTAAAGGTGAAGTGTGTAGGATGTATTGCCATCTAGCGGTACTTCTAGCTAAGTAGCCCTCTGCTCACTCATCCCTTTCCAAGAGTGCCGTAACGTGAGCCATTCCCCTTGCTCAGAGGCCATCCATACAATAATTACACCTCTTTAGAAGCGGTGGACATAACGGTCTCATTCTAAGCTAGTGGAAACACGACGGTTTTGCCTGTTACGCCATGTGATGCCAAAGTGTTCACAGTAACACCAGTTGACACAAAAATAAATAGTTTAGCGTTTACTTTGGATTCCTGTTGTAGAGGATGTGTTTTGTAAAAGTTGATTTGAGGTCTTGTCAACATTCTTGCAGAGTTATTATTTGAGGGTGGACCTCCACGTTACACCACAGATGTTACTGCATCCTGCAGAGCATCTTTCTTCACTGACCACAAGTGTTCGTTTTGTATTTAGGCACAATGATGGTGGCGGTCTGCCCTCTAGTGAGGAAACAGCCCTACTATTGAGTGTCTTTTGTTTTGAAATTAAAACCGTGTCATCATTCAATCTTCTAAAGGACTTATTGTATGGGTGGAATGTGATCTCAAAAGTGAATAACATGCAAAGTGTCCTTAGAGAATAGGGTTTGTGCAAAAGTAATATGCCTTTATTTTTTTACATGGCAATATGTATTCAAAATTAACAGTGCGTCTCAACAGACCAGGGGTCTTTAGCTGTGTGATGTTTGACTTTGAAAAGTTTGACTTGCTTTAATTCAGCTCCCTATATGAAGAGTGCATGGGTGCCGAGTCTCTTAGCTGCGACAGCACTTTGCCGCCCTGCTGACCATGACAACGAACAACAATCACCATTTTATTTTGTACTAGTTAACTCCTATTATATTTATATGTTGAAACACATGTGGGTGTGCAAGGGAGATGCCAATTAAGCGCAGCCTGTACAGAAGAGAGCTCTAATCGACACTGTGTGGGTCTTTGGTTGAAGGACCACCTTCTGGCGTTCAAACTTTGCCAAATCACCCTTTTGATGATCCACACACAAAGTTGTTTATATTTAAAGACTATACTGGAGCCATTGGATTCTCACATGGTGTTTTTCCATAAACTGAACTTGTTCAAAACAGTCTACAGAACAAGGAAGGCGCACAAGCCCTCTGTTATCTGCGTATTCTCCTCATTCACATGTGCTTCACACTTAAAGACAACATTCCTTCTGTCCACTTGTTGACAAGTATTTACTTATAGATATATATCTATATATAGATATCTCTATCTATATATATATATATATATATATATATATGTATATAAGTAACTGAGTTATAGAAGAAGTATAAAGTAGCACACAAATAGAAGTACCGAAGTACAAGTACCTCCAAACTGTACGTAAATAGAGTACTAGAATAAATATTCATAGAGTCCTCCTATTATAAGTGTGCTTGTGTGAAGGTATGAAGGGAAAAGGCTGTGGCTGGGTTTGGAAATCGCATACTAACATCTATTCAAGTATATATGCACGATGAGCATGAAGGAATGAATGAGTATATAACACATTCACATTGCATAGTATGTCAATTTTGTGGACAAGAGAAATTGATAGGTGCCTCAGAGAGTCACTCCGCAACTGCCCCACAATGCATTGTGTCCGAGGGCCTTGGCCGTGTGTGTCACTAAGTTTGACTGCTGGCAAGTTGCCTTAAGACCGACCGTAAAGTCACGAGAGATTTTGAGCCAAGCTGTCCTTTACTGTTATCTTGAAAAATAATAATAAAAAAGAAAAACTCGTATTTCCCATTGTCATCAATACATGTGTGAATTTATTACAGCATGAATTAAAATGGACATTGTGATTTTCAGAATGTTTTATTAAAATGCGTATCATACTAACTACTACATGCAGATTAACTGTACTAAGGCCCACATCAGAGACATCTGAGTAAAAGTACCTCAACACGTGAGTAAATGCAGTTACTTTAACTATTGATAAACAACTGTTAACCCTTTAAAAGCTCTCCAAACACAGTGAAATCAGCACGTGTTCATGGTTTTGAGCTCCTTCGTCCCTCCGAGGACACAGAGCAGGTGTTACCAGATTTTGATGAAGAGTCAACTAGTACAACAGTGTCCTTTGTAAAGATGAGCCGAGAATGTGCTGCAGTCTAGCCTCCACTTAGAAACACAGTCCAGTTGCCCGCAAATTGTGTTTAGGTCCACGTATGTACAGGCATTACAATAAGAGCGTAAGAATCAGCCGGTTGGAGCCAATGTATCTTGAGCCGTCGGAGCAGGAACATCAGCATCTTAATGATGATGAGGATGGTGAGGCTGTGGCGCTCAGAGAACAGCTTCAGGACCTCCATTTAAGGGTTGACACCCTAGAGAATTGGCTCAAAGAAGCAGTTGACAGCACGCTCAATCGAGAAGAAGGGCTCAGGGCTGCCATTGGGGCCATGGCGGAGGCGGCTAAAGGGTATGTCGACGCCAGGCTGCAAGGCTTGGACCGAGCCATAGTGCCGTGTTTGGAGCGTAGAGATACCCGGTGGGGACAAGAGCTGAAAAGGGCCCTCAACAAAAATCGTCTCTCTTGGAGGCCAGGCAGCTTTTCCACCCCTGCAGGGCCAACACCCGACAGCCAGCATAGGGCTGGGTGCGATGCTGGTCCTTCATCTCTGCCTGCAGCGATGGCCAGGTTACCCATTAGAATGGAGTTTCCCCTGTTTGGTGAATCCAGTAGTTCCACTGAATTCATTGAGCAGTGTGAGAATTTTCTTACTCTGAGACCGCTGAGTGACATTGAACTTGTGGGCATGCTCAATGCTGTCCTAAAGGGGCCAGCACGGAGCTGGTGGTTAGCAGCCTACCCAGCTTCCACAGACCAGAAAAGTCTCCAACGGTTCCTGGGCCTAGTGGGCTGGTATTACAAGTTCATCCCTAGGTTGGATGACATTTTGGCCCCACTCAACAACCTCAAGAAAAAAGGGGTATCGTGGGAGTGGACCACGCACTATCAGGCCACCTTTGAACAGCTCAAGGATCGGTTGCAGTCGTCACGGTGCTGGCTCAGCCGAGGCCTCACCTTCCTTTTCAAGTGCACTGCGACTCTAGTGGTGTTGGACTTGGAGCCGTTCTGATGCAGGTCATTGAGGGAGACGAAAGAGTCATCGCCTTTCCATCAAGGCTCTCCAGGGCGCCGAATTGAGGTATTCCACCTCGGAGCAGGAATGCCTGGCTTTTGTGTGGGTGGTGGAGAAGTGCCGTCATTTCCTGGAAGGTGAAACATTCGATGTGTTTACAGACCACAGTGCACTGGCCTGGGCTTACTTCCATGATAGCCCCGTTGGAGGGCATTTATGATGGATGAAGACGCTCTTGAAGATCCTAGAGGTGGCGTGGTGGCCAACAGTCCGCAAGGATGTTTGGGGCCATGTCCGTGACTGTCATACCTGCCAGCAATATAAAGGCTCTAACACCAAGCCGGCTGGTCAGCTCCAGGCAACTGAGGTCAAAGAACCCGGGGAGATGTTGGGTGTGACTTCATGGGGCCCTTTCCACTCAGAAAGGCCCGAAATTCAGTCCTGATGGTAGTGGTGGACTATTACACCAAATGGGTAGAGCTTTTTGCTCTAAAGGATGCCAAAACGCCAAAGGTCTGTCAGATCATAAAAAATGACATCTTCACCCGCTTGGGGGTACCAGCATACCTGGTCTCTGATCAGGGACCCCAATTCACAAGCCAACTAATGGCTAGCATGTGTGAGACCTGGGGTGTGGCGCAAAAGCTCACTACGACGTACCATCTCCAGACCAACCTGACAGAGAGGGTCAACAGGACGCTGAAAACCATGATTGCCTCCTTTGTAGGCGACCACCATCAGGACTGGGACCGGTGGTTGCCTGAGTTCAGGTTGGCTATCAACACAGCGGTACATGAGACTACTGGCTTGACCCCATGGTGTTGGCCCCTGGGCCGCCGAGTCAAAGGCCCGCTGGAGCGTCTTGTGCACCAGACCCCTGCACCCAACACATCTACATACAACATGTTACACACACACACACACTCAAATGTTGAAGGAGGTTGAAAGACATGTTGGTGTGGCCAAAGTCAGACAAGCCAGATACTATAATGCGCGCCGCAGAGATGTACACTTTGGTGGGGGGCAATCTGGTCTGGGTTAGGTCACACCCACTGTCTAAAGCCTCATCCAAATTCTCTGCCAAATTTTGCACCCAGATGGTCAGGGCCTGTCAGGGTAGAGAAGAAACTAGGTCCTATAAACTACCGTTTATAGGACCGTTTATTATATTATATTCAATGGTTGACTGGTACGATGAAGGTGGACAATGTAAATGTGGTTAACATAAAACCTTACTATGGCCCTGATAAGCCGCTGGCTGGGGGGCCTGGGGGAACACCGGTTTAAATTGGATCTTCTGTTATTGTTATTATTACTTTTATTTGGCGTTTGGGTATAAAATGTGACTGGGGGGAAGTGACGCAAGGGGTTTTGTTTGTGGGGATTCTGACGTCAGAGGAGCGCACGGACGGGCGAAGAGATTACAAGCGAGAGACTGCACTGGAGCCGCTGGGCCAGCTGCTGAGAAGACTGTGGTGAGGTAGTGCGGGGCAGGGGAACGCGGCGACTCGTCGCGTTTCCGCCCGTCGCGGAGCTTTGCTATGTACAGTATTAACTGTTCATTTACTGAGTAGCACAATTAAATACATGTTCAATGTTATTCTAGATATGTCTTTATATTAGAAACAATATCATGATATTTCTGTTATAATGAAATGTATGACACTTTATATTAAATAAATATTGTGCAAATTATAATTTAATATCTTTTTGTTTTCCATTTGACTCAAAGGCATTACTATACTGTTATGTATTGATGTTTGTAATATTACATGTTGATACAAATAAAATAGAGGAACGGCCAGCAACATGCAGTTAATTCTTCCCAATTCTATTCAAATTATTCAAACAATTGTAATCTTTACTGATTGTGTACCAGAACAGAAGGTAAGGGTACAGGTGTAAGGGAACAAGATGTGACCTTGATATGTAAGGGGGAAACAATGTGGGAACTTAATTAATTATTATCATTATTATCATGTTCATAACACTACTGTACTTATTTCAAAATTAGCATAAAGAACATACTAACACTGGAGAGGCATAACAAAATGAAGAATTACATATAAAACAAATAGAAGGTACATTTGTATTTTTACTTTGCATCAATCAGAGGTCCAGAGTATCTGAAAGAGTATGTTCAGCTACATATTATCGGCCTAAATAGATCAATGAAACATTTGAGTCATTGCACGATATCAAAATTAAATTCTGAGATGAAAGTTCCGGTGAACGTGACACTCATTCAATAGTGTGTAAGTATTACAGACAGTCCGCTGTCGCCCCCTGCTGGCCACTCCGGAGGCTGCGCAACGTGCTGGGGTTAATTTCAGGCGACAGGTAGCGTGTTAATAAAGAGGGCTGGCTCAGATTACTTTGAAATGTGGTCAGTTACTGAATGCACATTACATGGAGATTTACGGAATGAGTAACGTCCAAATGTCTAAATGTAAAAAGGGTCCGCACTTATCCACAAGATGACCTCATTATCACAGTTTGTTTTCTCTTATATTCTTCTCTTATATTTTTTTCTCTTATATAATAAGAATGATAATACATATGTCTCTAAATGTATTGTGAGATCTGTGTACTGTCTATAAACCACAAATTAATTCTACACATGAAACACTATTTCTCTGCACACAACATGTGTGTCGGTGTGCAGTAGCTCAGTTGATTTGAGTGGCAGTGAAGAGTGACGAGTGCAGTGTGCACAAGGCCTCGTAATGTTGAATGTGAGTCTGAAGAAAAATACATTCTCTTCTTCACCCAGTCTTGAGTGAAGAAGAGACTTGCCACAACAGATAGTTTCAGTTGTATCTTCTGTGTCCCCGCCTTATTTTAAAATTTCACCCACCAACCTACACTGTCACAGAGAAATGCCGACATCAGGCCGCAGTGTGTTTTCTGAAAGTAACCACATTGCTTCTAAATATATTGACCATGTTGGCTCAATCATCATTTTATCAAAAGAAAAAAAAATTTGCAGATACCCTTCTTAACATTGCATTGCCTGTGAAGGAAACATTTAATTGTACAGTATTTATTTAGATTACAGTAAAAGCTCAGGATGTTTGCTGTTCAAGTCCCACAAATGTGGACAGATAACACTGAGAGCACTCAGTCAAGTCCCATTGTGGCTCCATCATGCAACGTGTCAGCGCGTCAGAGTAATCACAGATTCATGTTCCTGCCATTCAAGTTTGAAACACTAAATGATGCCCTCTCACTGACTCACCTGAAAGGATTTGCAAAGTCAAAGCCAATGCTGAGGTTGCTCCTGGGCTTCTCCGTGCAGTCGGCACTAACCCTAGCTGCCCAAAGTAGCCCCCACATGTCGCAAATACAATACAATGATATGGAACCTACAGACTACAGTGAATTAGATCTTTTGTTTCTTTTTGGCCATGAACCTGGGGTCAGAGCACGACATTACTAGGCGCCGTTTGTTCTTAATAACACCCAACGTTGCAACAACAGGTCAGCATCACCTCTCTACTGTAAAAAGCTTGATGGAAGCTTGAGCATCTTTCAGAAACAGCAAACGTTTTTAGTTGTACACACAATCTTTATTCCTTTAGTCACTAATCGTGTAGTTTTTAATGCCCCCAACAGTATTGTACATCTCTAAGTTTGTGTGCTACACAGTTGATGAACATAACATATTACTGTCATATAACACACACAAACAAACCTTACAGCTTGTTTCATGCAAAACACAGATGATACATGTAAGGTATGTTGCCATGTTAATTCAGTGTGTATCATCTCATTGTGTGTAAACCCTTGTGTAATACATGCTGCATTTTGATTTTGATATTGCTTATAAAACAATATGTGAAATGAGTCAGCTCCACTATGCTGCTCTGCTTGGACTGACTTCACTGGCTCTGTCTCTCAGGACAGGTCTGCCCTAACAAGTCAATCAACATTGGATTATAGGGGCTGTCTCCACCCACAGTAATGCACTGGTTTGTTTTTCAATTTTCCATCACAAAGATGAATATACTCACGCAGCATTAATTGTATTTTGATTTTCGATGACTCTCTCTGAGCCACAGGAAAATGTAAAACTGTGACTGGAATGAATTTCCATTAATAAGCCCAAGTAGCGAATCGTGAGTATCAATAGTCTGTGATGGAAGATTTTCCCCGTCAATCAGGAAAGGAGGAATGAAGTCTCTAAATCATAGTTGTCTTTGTCCGTTTATTGCTTGCAAGGGAAGAGTATGTGACAGATACCCACAGTCTGTGACAAGATCTTCAACATTGTAAAAGTCGGAGGCATATTTATAGAGGGAGAGCGACGTCCTGTTCCATATGAGCACATACCTAACAGAAAACAGTTCCTGTTCTCTGCAAAGTACGCATATTCCTCACAAATAAAATGCAGTCAACTCGTATCCTTGATGTACTCAGTCTCAAGGCAACTGTGGCTCAGTGGTTAGCAAGTCTGCCTTTCAATCAGAGGGTTGGTGGTTCGATCCCTGGCTCCGCTAGTCCATGTTGTTGTGTCCTTGAGCAAGACGCTGAACCCTAATTGCTCACTGTTGCTGTGTCTATGGTCTACTGTATAGCATGTAAGTTGCTTTGGATAAAAGCGTCAGCTAAATGTAATGTAAAGACAGAAGCCCATTGTATACCTTTGCCATGTCACTTCCTTCTTACATCGGCATCTGACTTTAATTGTACACAAACCATTCTCCATTCAATTCCTGCTTCGACTTGTAACATAACTAATGCTATATTTTACCATTACAAGTCCCACCATTTAAACATTTTGCTTTCAGACATCTCAACAATGTCTCCACCGTGAAGCCAATTTAATAGCTGATAGCATTTTGGCAACATCAGTGCAAAGCCTGGTGTCATGGCCCCTCCTAGCTGTATCCGAGTGACTGTGAATTAAAATCTAGATGAAACAAGCCATCTAAATTTTACACGGTGGTGTAGTGGCTAGCACTGTCGCCTCACAGCAAGAGGGACCGGGGTTCGGATCCTGATCTGGGCGGGCCTTCTGTGTGGAGTTTGCATGTTCTCCCCGTGTCAGCGTGGTTCTCTCCAGGTTCTCCGGCTTCCTCCCACAGTCCAAAGACATGCAGCTTAGGTTAATTGGACTCTAAATTGCCCGTAGGTGTGAATGTGGGTGTGATTGGTTGTCTGGGTATATGTGAGCCCTGCGACAGACTGGCGAATTGTCCAGGGTGTACCCTGCCTTCGCCCAATGACCGTGGGCAAAGGCAGTGGGATCAGCGCCCCGCGACCCCTAAACAGGATAAGCGGTTCAGATAATGGATGGATGAAACAAATTAGATTAACGGCTTACATTTTCAGTCAATGATTTACACATTGTTAGACCCAATTTGTAGTCCACTTGTAGTTTTGCATACACTTTTGGATGTAATCATATTTGTTTGTAAAATGTGTGTATCTGACATTATATTATGTCTGCCTTGGGAAACGCGTTGCTACTGGTTTTGATAAGTTCTCTATAAACTGCCTTTATTATTATCAACCACAAAAAGTATGTAATATGTATTAGATTATACCTTCACATGAGAGAAAGTGAACATCAAGCTGGCGTTAAATATTCCAATTACACAGGACATGTGATTTTCTAGGGGTGTTTGTTTGTAGCCAATCAGCTTTCTGACCGCCAGCTGCTTCCCATCATGCTTCAGGTGTAACCGCATCAGCTCACTGTGAGGGAGCTGCACTTTACTTTGTTACACCTGCAAACTGATGGTGCACTTCCATGCCGTCGCCACTAGAGTGCAACATTGTCTCTGTGACTTGCTTCAATAAATAATTATATGTCAATCATATCTTCATCTATGCAATTAGAGGCAGAATAATGAGCTATTCTTCTGGGAGAATTGATTATGTGTGATGACTGAAGCAACAGTTTACCAGAAGGGAGAAATCCTCCTATTTCAGAGGTTAACCTTTGCTACCAAAGAGCCATTTTGCCCTTTTTCCATAAAAATAAAATTGGTCTGGAGCCACAAAAGCTATTTGATATATCATAGCTTATAAAGTTGTATATATATATATAGTTATATTATATATACAAAACTATAGTGTGTTGTATTTTTGGAATTATAGAAGAATAAAGAATGTTTTTGACATTGTATTTATTTACACGTTATAACTCTTATGAAGAGGAGAACAATGTGTCATGTGTCGGCCTACATTGAGGTCAACTAAACACACAACTATGCAGGTCTTGACCCCCTCCCCATATTGATGGCTCATGTGGTAAAGTGGTTGTCCTGTAACTACAAGGTTGCAGCGTCAATACTTTTCCTCCACACAGCACACATGTCTAAGTGTCCTTTAGCAAGCAACTAGAATGCTAAGGATGGTTTAAATGTAATAACGTATCTAAATAAAGTAACTCGGAGGACAGACACGTTTTTACTAACGGACGCCTCACTGTCATGAGCTGCCACACAACGAGCAGCAGTAGTGGAGTTTGAGACGTGATCCACTTTGTTAAAAGTATATTTATTTTGCTGCAGCAGATGAGAAATCACTCTTTTTTAAACAATGATTTGCAGTTTAACTTATTTTTGCTGTAGGATTCTCTACAACCCTACCCTAAAGAGGATAAGCGGTTCAGATAATGGATGGATGGATGGATGGATTCTCTACAATGAAGGCCATGCTCCTAAACTGGTGGAACAACTCACCCTTGAGGTGATGCATCACATCAAGGCGAATGCTTCTCAGTGCTTCACCATAATGGTTCACTCAGGGCGTTTCTAGGATTGAAAGAAAGGGGGGGCTTAGCCCCTAAGGATGCTGAATGTTTGGGCGCGCAGCGCGCAGCAATTTTTTTTGGGCTCATTTGGGGCTGCGGATATCCATTGTTTCAGACAGTTCATAAATTGGTTCAATCAGAAAGAGTGTGATTTTTCTCTGTATCTTTGCTTGCATTCATTCAGTATAAGATAACAGAAGAGACAGAATTTCAGGGTCATTGTGAAATTTGACAACACAAATATTAACTTTTCTCAAATAGAGAGAAATTTAAGCAGGTAACAATCGTTAACAACTACAGATAGCCACATTCTGTAACTACCTGTACTTACAATGTCACTCCGTGCATCATTTACTATGAGCTAAACTCCTCGGCTGTAATCCTGCTGTCTTGATGAGAGACGTTACTTGGTAGAGTGAGAAAGCCAGCGCAGCAGCGATGCAGACTCCCCAAGGTCCTAGTGCCCGGGCTTTTATTGTTAAGTATGATGAGAGGCTATTGGATTGCAATTTGAAGGGGGAGAAAACATACAAACCAGAAACGCACTCACATATGTAGCATGTTAGAGTTATAAATAACACATGTTTGTTCACACGGGTGAACACACATGTGTAAAACAATAGTTTAATAAAAAAAAAAAAAATCCCAATAATTATTTGGGGGGGCTGAAGAACATTTTAGGGGGGCTTCAGCCCCCCTAAAACAGGCCTAACGACGCCCCTGGCTGTGCCATCAGTGTCTGATTTTATATAAAATATATAAAATTGAGTTTATGAACTTATACTTATATTTCATTGAATATTTCTTAAACAACATTTTTTAAAGGATTTTAGAATTTATGCTCATTTTAAATATATATATTTTTTAATCGCACATACTCCTTGGTCTGTCTTTATGTACCCATAGGGGTACACGCACCCACATTTAAGAATCACTGTGCTAGATGACTGTGCTACCACAGCACCAGCAGTCAAGCTAAACGGGAAGCAACAGGTGCTACATCAACTGAGGACCTACTTGACTCTAGTTGTAGCGTAATGGACTCAAAAAAACTAAACTAACTCTAACATTAACCCTAAACTAACCCTGACATTAACATTAACACTAACACTAAGCTGAACCGCTCTTAGTCTGGGCTCTTCCGCGATACCTGTTTGCCTACCAGGGGCTGTTGCCCCCGGACAACATAGCTCCCAGGATCACTGAGCCACTCAAACCCCTCTACCACGGTAAGGTGGCGATTCGCAGAGGGGAAAAAAATACATGTTTTTATATTTGGGTTGAGTTCACCAGATTCAACCCGACACGTGGAGAACATGTAAACTCCAAACCAGAGTCCCGGCAGGCTCAAGCGTGTCAGCAGTAGAGAGATGGGTAGGCGGCAAAGACGTTGATGTCCAGCCAAACTTGAGCACGGCCGTCAAGCAGCCGTGTCAATATGTTGGCGGAAACCAGATATACTGGTGGCGCCTGTTGCCTCTGCCTTCCACAGGTCTACACCCTATCTTACTATCACTAAACTGAACCGGACCTTAGTCTGGGCTCTCCCCTGTGAACTGTTTGCCTACCAGGGGCTGATACCTCGGACAACATAGCTCCCAGGATCACTGAACCACTGAAACACTGGGAGACAATTAATACATTTAGTCATTCACTCGTTCATTCACTCATTCATTCAGTTATTAAAATAAACTGGGTCCACCAAGCTAACAACTTGATTCAAATTGGCAGTCTTCACATGGAAAGCGCACCCCTCTGTATACAGCTGATCTTCTGGTCCATGTACTTTACGTACAGTAGAGGACCACTCATGCATAAGGTTGCTAGCACCTTGTGGTTGATGCATGAGCCGTGTGGGTCACCTCAGGAGGAAATTCAAAATGGTAATCCTCAAATGGATAGCACACCCACCTCCATATACAAACCGACGTCATTCACCAAACCGAAGATGTTGGCACTCCATCTGATCTTCTGGTCCATGTACTTTACGTACAGTAGAGAACCACTCATGCATAAGGTTGCTAGCACCTTGTGGTTGAACGCATGAGCCGTGTGGGCCGCAGGAGCAAATTCAAAATAGTAATCCTCAAATGTAAAGCACACCCCATACAAACCGACGTCGCTCACCAAACCGAAAATGTTGGCACTCCCTCTGATCTTCTGGTCCATGTACTTTACGCACAGTAGAGGACCACTCATGCATAAGGTTGCTAGCACCTTGTGGTTGAACGCATGAGCCGTGTGGGTCACCCCAGGAGGAAATTCAAAATGGTAATCCTCAAATGGATAGCACACCCACCTCCATATACAAACCGACGTCATTCACCAAACCGAAAATGTTGGCACTCCATCTGATCTTCTGGTCCATGTACTTTACGTACAGTAGAGAACCACTCATGCATAAGGTTGCTAGCACCTTGTGGTTGAACGCATGAGCCGTGTGGGCCGCAGGAGCAAATTCAAAATAGTAATCCTCAAATGTAAAGCACACCCCATACAAACCGACGTCGCTCACCAAACCGAAAATGTTGGCACTCCCTCTGATCTTCTGGTCCATGTACTTTACGCACAGTAGAGGACCACTCATGCATAAGGTTGCTAGCACCTTGTGGTTGAACGCATGAGCCGTGTGGGTCACCCCAGGAGGAAATTCAAAATGGTAATCCTCAAATGGATAGCACACCCACCTCCATATACAAACCGACGTCATTCACCAAACCGAAAATGTTGGCACTCCCTCTGATCTTCTGGTCCATGTACTTTACGTACAGTAGAGAACCACTCATGCATAAGGTTGCTAGCACCTTGTGGTTGAACGCATGAGCCGTGTGGGCCGCAGGAGCAAATTCAAAATAGTAATCCTCAAATGTAAAGCACACCCTATACAAACCGACGTCGCTCACCAAACCGAAAATGTTGGCACTCCCTCTGATCTTCTGGTCCATGTACTTTACGCACAGTAGAGGACCACTCATGCATAAGGTTGCTAGCACCTTGTGGTTGAACGCATGAGCCGTGTGTGTCACCCCAGGAGGAAATTCAAAATGGTAATCCTCAAATGGATAGCACACCCACCTCCATATACAAACCGACGTCATTCACCAAACCGAAGATGTTGGCACTCCATCTGATCTTCTGGTCCATGTACTTTACGTACAGTAGAGAACCACTCATGCATAAGGTTGCTAGCACCTTGTGGTTGAACGCATGAGCCGTGTGGGCCGCAGGAGCAAATTCAAAATAGTAATCCTCAAATGTAAAGCACACCCTATACAAACCGACGTCGCTCACCAAACCGAAAATGTTGGCACTCCCTCTGATCTTCTGGTCCATGTACTTTACGCACAGTAGAGGACCACTCATGCATAAGGTTGCTAGCACCTTGTGGTTGAACGCATGAGCCATGTGGGTCACCCCAGGAGGAAATTCAAAATGGTAATCCTCAAATGGATAGCACACCCACCTCCATATACAAACCGACGTCATTCACCAAACCGAAAATGTTGGCACTCCATCTGATCTTCTGGTCCATGTACTTTACGCACAGTAGAGGACCACTCATGCATAAGGTTGCTAGCACCTTGTGGTTGATGCATGAGCCAAGTGGGTCACCCCAGGAGGAAATTCAAATTGGCAGTCCTCAGTCGGAGAGCACACCCATCTCACCCCTTTGATACGTGATCTGTGATCTCATCAGTGAGATCAAAGGCAGTAAGGTGTGGGGGAGGAGCTACATGTTTAGCTAAGCTAATCAAAGCTATGCTACGCTGAGCAAAGCTAAGCTAAACTAACCCTAAAAATAACAGTAATCCTAAACTAACATTAACATTAACAAAAGCATTAACACTAAACTGATCCACTCTTAGTGTGGGCTCTCCCCTGAGACCTGTTTGCCTACCAGGGGCTGTTGCTCCGGACAACATAGCTCACAGGATCACTGAGCCACTCAAACTCTTCCACCACGTTAAGGTGGCGATTTGCAAAACACTAACACTAACCGTAAACTAAATTAACCCCTAACATTAACATTAAGTCTAAACTAAACTAAAATACTTGCCATTCAAAGTATCTTAATGTTAGAGTTAGTTTAGTTCACATTACATTACATTTCATTTAGCTAGCTGACGCTTTCATCCAAAGCGAGTTACAAGAAGTGCTTGCTACTGTTACAAACAAGAATCAGAACAACAATAATCAAGAAGGTACAATTTCGTCAAAAAGTTCAGCTACAATAGTTCACAACGTGGATACTATTTCAAAGCTCTGATATGTGATCTTTGAAAAGTGGGTTGGTAGGGCTGTCTTGTCTCTACAGTGTTACAGTGTAGGTGGGTAGGTCCTTATAGATTTCTGAATCTACAAATCCCGGTGAAAGGTGGAGCTCAACACACTCCACAGGCTCTAGACTCCTGTGAGAGTCACGTAGGGGTTCACAGAGCAAGGTGGCGGGAACTCCAGACTCTGGCGCATCAGGCAACAGCTGATTCATATTTCTGTGCCGTTCTTTCGCGGAGCTATTAATAGAAACATCCGTAAACAAGTCCGTGCCCCTTCAAAGCAGTGGCTGACCCAGAGCATTAGTGGGAACAATTGTGTCTTTCCCAAACTTTGGTCGTGACCATATACAAACCTGCGCCCTTGATTTGATGTCATCAGTGAGATCAAAGGTAGTATGTTGTGGGGGAGGAGCTACATGTTTAGCTAAGCACGTCACGTGAGGCAAGTTCCTTGAAGCACGTCACGTGAAGCACATCACGTTAAGCATGTCACGTGAAGCAACGTCAGTTTCTGATGACTGGCCGCTGATCACATCTGATCACAGCTGATCAGCTGTCAGTCCGCTTTAACAGCTGTATGAAGGTAGATTTGTGTCTTTATTACACAAACAAAACAAAAAAAGTTGAGAGCAAATTGAGAGCAAATCCTTCAATTATTTGTTAGTATTGCTTATGAAACAAGATTTTTTTGTTGCAAATCAAAAATATTCTCTCAAAATAAAAACATGCGCTCTCAAAAAAAAAACTGCGCTCTCAAAAAAAAAACTGCACTCTCAAAAAAAAACCTGTGCTCTCAAAAAAAAACTGTGCTCTCAAAAAAAAACTGCTCTCAAAAAAAAACCTGCGCTCTCAAAACGAAAACCTACAAGTTGAGTTTGGACGTAGTGGGCGGGGCTTACGCTACTGAATGAGCGAGGAGTTTCTATTGGTGGGTTTGACTTGGCTCTTGGCACGCTAACGGGAGGTTACGTGAGGAAGACATGGAGGTAAGTTGCTCTGTTTTGTCAAAATTATTTTAAATGTAACGGCACTTCACTTTGTTTTCATGTTGTTAGTGTCGTGGAGTCTCTTCTTTTAAAGAACGACATGGAGGGCTGCTGTGTTGACAAGCCCCACTTTCTGCGTGCATGTTAGCTAGCAGACCACAGTTTGCTAGCGTTAGCGCTACATGCACCTGATACATGACTATGTTAGCTAAGGTTAGCTACGCATGTATGACACAATACAATAAATCCTATGAGTTTGGTTTTCTCCGACCGAGGTAGATACAGTTGATGAGGTTACAACCATGTTACTGTCTCGTATTAAACTTGATGAAGATAAGCTGAAGTTGATTGAGCCATTAGCTGTTAAATCCTTAAAACCCACTAGCTAAAGACACCTCCGGTCACGAGTCATAGGATAAGTCAGGCGCCAAAACCGGGTGTCCGATGCTGTAACCCTTGATGACAGTACAGAACATTGAATTTCTGAATCTCACTCTGACATCCTTGTCAATGTACACAAAGCTTAATTATGGTAACGTAGGTATAGCACAAGTTATTAATAATGTGCTTTACAAAATAATTACACTTAAACATTACATTGAAACTGTCATGGTAATAATTCATTTTCTTTTCTTTTAATGTCAGAATGAAAACCAACAAAGACCTCAGGTAATTGCTTGATTTGTTTTTCAATACAGCCTGTCTGGAAAAGCCATCAATACCTCCAAAAATCACTATGTTGTACCCTAACATTTTCAGAAGATTTGACAATATCAGTGATAAAAAAAAATCTTAATTAAAATAAATATGTATTGTAATTCAGTTTGAAACAATACCTGATCAACTTGTGATTGGTGTCAATGTGGACCAAAGACAATGGAGCTGGAACAGAGTATGTCCGTCTGGCAATGCATGTCAATTGGACAAGTCTTGAAATAATGCCAGCGGCATCGACACGCTGCATGGACAGCTTCAGTCTACTCCATGTGACACGGTATCCCATAGCCAGTAGAGACCCTTTTACAAGCCGATATCCCGCATCAGGCATTCTGACTTTGATAGATCTCACCTTTTGATCAAGTACAATGTCGGATATATCAGAGTAGGTGTTTCTAACTGAGAGATTATGCTCCCTCATCCTCCTGTACAGTGTGGATCTTGAAATGCCATGGGCAGTAGCCAGAGTGGTCATTGGTAGGTTCGTGATTAGAAGATTTTCAAGGACTTGGCTATTAATGCTCAATTTTGGTCGACCCACAGTACCATTCCATTCAACTACAGCTACACTGTCAAGTAATGGAGCAACAGTGCTGTTTGAAATGTGAGACTTGATCACTTCACTTAGATTTTGTAATCCATCTACTACACACTGAGGAATATCCATATAGGCTGCCCCTGCTCGAAGAAACTGCAATTCCTGAGAGATAACCATGTGCAGGTAATCAAAATCAATTGGCTCCCTTGTGATTACTGCAGAAAGCCGATCCCTGGTCCTGCATAAAAGCGGCCTTCTAATGGATTCCTGAAAGAGGGAATTTAGCAAGATAGAAATGTATTAGAACAGTGGTATCAAAAACATTTTAGATGTGTATATACAGATAAATTACATTTTGAGGAGAGGTCAACATACCTGTACAAAAGCTCTTTGTGGAAAAGGTTCCATTCTGTAGAAAAGGGAATTAGGACCACATTGTATTATTTTAAATAAAGAGACTATAAATAGACATGTTTAAATGTAAGTTTAATGTGTTTTGTGTCACTATTCTACTCTCTGATGCTTATTATAAAAGACACAGGTGGTACAATTTTGTTAATTATCAAGTATCAAATGAAACAAGCCTTTGTATCCACTAGCATGTAGCTTATATGTGTACTGCAGAGCTTCCGCCACCATGTGGTGCGTTTGAGCAAATAGAGGGACGTTTCAAGCAGGTGGCAGAAGAAGTAAAAGTTTTCTTCCGTGTCCAGTGTAGTCATAAGAGACACGCGTCGTTTTTAACTAGTGTCATCAACTGTATCTACCTCGGTCGGAGAAAACCAAACTCATAGGATTTATTGTATTGTGTCATACATGCGTAGCTAACCTTAGCTAACATAGTCATGTATCAGGTGCATGTAGCGCTAACGCTAGCAAACTGTGGTCTGCTAGCTAACATGCACGCAGAAAGTGGGGCTTGTCAACACAGCAGCCCTCCATGTCGTTCTTTAAAAGAAGAGACTCCACGACACTAACAACATGAAAACAAAGTGAAGTGCCGTTACATTTAAAATAATTTTGACAAAACAGAGCAACTTACCTCCATGTCTTCCTCACGTAACCTCCCGTTAGCGTGCCAAGAGCCAAGTCAAACCCACCAATAGAAACTCCTCGCTCATTCAGTAGCGTAAGCCCCGCCCACTACGTCCAAACTCAACTTGTAGGTTTTCGTTTTGAGAGCGCAGGTTTTTTTTTGAGAGCACAGTTTTTTTTTTGAGAGCACAGGTGTTTTTTTTGAGAGCGCAGTTTTTTTTTGAGAGCACAGTTTTTTTTTTGAGAGCACAGTTTTTTTTTGAGAGCACAGGGTTTTTTTTGAGAGCGCAGTTTTTTTTTGAGAGCGCAGTTTTTTTTTTGAGAGCGCATGTTTTTATTTTGAGAGAATATTTTTGATTTGCAACAAAAAAATCTTGTTTCATAAGCAATACTAACAAATAATTGAAGGATTTGCTCTCAATTTGCTCTCAACTTTTTTTGTTTTGTTTGTGTAATAAAGACACAAATCTACCTTCATACAGCTGGAGAGACTTATGACGGAGTTTGTGTCTGTAAACATGATCAGTGGAACAGAGTCGTTTTCTGGTCCGGACTGTTTTCAGCGAACATTCTAATAAAAATCCACTTTTATTTTATCGTATTGTTATCACAATTATTACGTAATATTAAATATTATCATATTTGTTCAGTTGATTTATTGATGTTAAACTACGGAATGCGTTTGTATGTTTTGAAATTCTGATTGTGACATCATTATAAAATAACCCACAATATGATTGTGGTTTCTCTTCAACACTGCAATTATTTCTTTACGCTCAATGTTTTAGGTTAAACTTCAATTATCAAACTAGACACTCAGGAATGATCACCTATAAGATAAGATAAGATAAGATAATCCTTTATTAGTCCCGCAGTGGGGAAATTACAGGATTACAGCAGCATTGCTCAGTACGTAAAGATAAAAAAGTAATATAAATAAACAGTAATAAACAGTAATAAACATAATAAAATAAACAGTAAAGAAGAAATTGAATGTACAGTAGAATATTGAATATACAAATTACAAATATTACAAAATATTGCACCAGGATGGATTAAAGTGACCAGAATATTGAATATACAAAGTATTACAAAATATTGCACCAGAATGGATTAAAGTGACCAGAGTGATACAAAAGTGTTCAAGTATTGAGAGTCCAGAATGTTTGTGGGCTACTGGGAGGTCAGCTTGTTGTGCAGTCTGACAGCAGCAGGGAGGAAGGACTTGCGGTACCTCTCCTTCACACACCGGGGGTGAGTTGATTGAATGGAAAGGAAGGTACATGTTGTAAAAAGTGTTTTAACCAGATGGTGACTCAGAAAATAAATCTAATATATAACTTGAGTTTAATCTGTGATCGTCTTCACTCTGGCATCAAACTCCAGCGATCAGCTGCAGCTTCCAATCAAATAACTGATGAACAATAAGGGGGCGTGTCGAGCGTTAAAACACTTCCTGGAAGCTCGCGCTCGTGGCTCCTCGATCATGACTCCTCCGATTCGAATAATGCTGCGTTCACACCATGCGCGCCGCGTATGGTGTGAACGCAGCATAAGAGCTTTGGGACGGCCGTCAATATGGCGGCGCAGATCAACATCCGGTTCAATGGAGGCGCGAGGAAACGAAAATTAAGAGACTTGGGATGTACCCACTGGGATGTATATTAACTGTTTGTAACTGTTTGCCTGTTTCAGGTGTTAAAGGTTTGACACGTGTGACTTACAGAGAACTCTGCCTCGACACTATTTTGGTGTTGTTTATTCTTTTTTTTTATATGGACCAATGTGACTAAATAAAGTTAAATATATCTGTAGGCACCTTTGAAGCTCCCTTATTAACATGTTATATCTCATATTTAAACATTTAAACAAACACTTCAGAGTCATCCTGATCATTCAGCACACATCTCAGAAACAACACATGTGAGCTCCAGGCAGGCCTTGATTCACGCTGGCATTGTTGTTCTTTTTTAATACATTTATTGTATATCCCACAGTGCAACATGTAAAACCTATTAATAATGACATAAACATATATGGCAGTTCAATTCTGTCAGGCCTGGACTAAAATGAGGATTCAGATGCAGGAGATAGACGAATGAGCGCACTTTATTGAATTCAGCTCCTCTTTGACGAGTGACAAAATAAATGGGCTATGTAATCTCGCTAATAGTGATGGGTCCGGCAACACCGATGCGTCGGCGCATGTGTCGAGCTCATAGAGCGAAACCCCGTGTCGGTGCGCGTATCGCTTTAAGAAAGTCACGTGACCGATACAGCTGCTGTTTCGCCTGTCACTGAGGCGCCAAACTGTGTTTATAAGGAAGCGCGTCTGTCAACGGGATGCATCTCTGCAAAAAGAATCACAGATCTTTTGGAGCGCAATTCTTCCCTTCAAGCCATTGAGCCCGAAAGAAAAAGAAAGGTTTCCGTCGTGTGTGACTATTTTGATGTTATTTCGGCAAATAAAATATTTGTTTTTATTTCCTTGTTGTTTCATCCTGTTCCTCAGTTTCCGCTTGATCTATCAGAATTCAAATCCGTTTCAAAGTGACTCTTAGTCAAAGAAACGTAATCGCCTGAATGCCAAGACATTGGAACAACTTATTTTTTTGAATAAAATGTATTACAAAAAATCCCCTCCCTGCCTCAAAGACAAGTACATAAGCATCCTCACATTCACATGTTAAAGATATAAAGATATCAAATATATTTTAAACTTAAATTAAGATATAAAATACAATAACTTAAATTATATTATTGTATATACTAGGTCATTAAATCAGTATGTCAGTTGAGCCTGTCAACTAGGCTGCCTGTAATGATTTTTAAGATCCAGCAGGTGTCAGTATTGAGCAACACAGTGACACAGTACCGACACAGTATCAATACAGTTTGAGTAATGTGCCCCAACGCTTCATGAGGCCTCATTACCCATCACTACTCGCTAACTAACCTAGGGCCTGGCAAGGTAACTCGTGGGAAACCAAAACAATCGGCTAATTAATAAAACAAGACTAAGCTAAACTAGAAACTTTACAAACAAAAAATCACTCTCAAGGAGGAAACCGAAAACAACTTCCCACCAAAAAACGTTCCCACCAAAACTAGCTAAATATATTAATAGAATAAAATAGTAATTTTCAGGAGACAGGGATGTCTGTGCCATAAAAGCATCTAAAGAGGGTAATGGGCCGACCTTGAGAAATGGTGTTTGTACTTGATTTTTGTTTGCACAACTACTCTAAGGGTGGATAGACAAGGGTGCGCATTGCATCTCTTCCATTTCACTTGTGCCTTGGAACCATTGGCCTGTGGCCACCAGTAGTATGCATTGCTTACCAGTGATTTATGCTGGAAACAGTCCACCTATTTACACTATTCAGATTTCAGCAACTTATTTTTTAAACATGGCATCTGTCATAAAATAAGGTCAGTTTTTTTTCTTTAATATATAATCCATATGTTGGCAGCTGTTGAGGTAACAGTAAAGTGACTGGTTGTCATAAGCACCGCTGGAAAATTGTTGCCTGAATTGAAGGTGCATCCATTCTCCATTTTACAGTTCCTTCTCAGAACAAGTCGAACCTCCCAAACAGGTTTGGTGCATTCCTTAATTAAGACATCAGCACTGCTCCCATTGGACCTGTTGGACTGCAAACTCTTCTGTCACTGTATTTCTGAGTACATGACACATGTTGACTGACAATTAAAGAGGAACACTTTTCATTGTTTATTGTTTCATTTGTTTTAAAGTGGAACACTGTCAAACTGTTAACTGTGAAAATGTCAGAAAGGGTAACTACAACTGCTCATCTAAGTGCAAAAAGAGAACAAGGAAATCAACCAATACAATGTCAGTAAGTGCTTTGTTGGTTTGGTTTTTGTTCTTTGAGAACTGTGCTATAAAAGAATGAGGAAGTCCCTGAGCAGCCAAAAGAAAAAGGGAACACACACAGTCTCACATAGTCAAACAGGTAACAGACTCACACGGACTCCACCTGAGGATCTTAAAAGCAGCACCTGTGTTTGCAGGTAAATCTTTGGAGCTTTCTTTGCTAGTGTGCTGCATTGGCAATGCCTTACTAACAACCTGTGAACCACACTGCACCGATGGGTCTGATCAGTCAAATTCAGAATTCCTAAAAAAAGTATTTTCATTTTGTGATTTTCTCTCTTCAGTATCGATGGATCTCTCACTGCTCCTGAATCCACATGCTCCACATGCTGTGGACTCTCTATCTGGGTTGCCAACTCAGGGCGGCTCAGAGAATAACCTGAAATTCATCTGTGAGTTCAAGCAAGGGCAACCGTTTGGCGATGAGGAGTACAATGTCAAGATGGCGTGTGAGTTAGTGTCGGTCATCCTCCCTGCCCAATGCAGCGTCTACCAGCTGCGGCTACACATCTGCATGCAGGTAGGCAAAACCCTATTGGATGGTTTATTGTAAAAAAGGAAAAGATTATTTTTTGCACTCTTTCTGAGTGTCTTATGCCCTTTTTCAATGTATGCACACATATTGACCTTTAATTAAGGTTGTGCTAGTGGTGGTGACTGAGGTTTAGGAATAGATAGCTGACTGGGTCAGGAAAGGTCCTAAAATGTCTCAACAAGCAGTAGTGGAGGAAGTATTTAGATCCTTTAATTACTTTAAGTACTAATTCCGCACTTTGGAAATACCCCACTGCAGGTAACTGCATACAAAACATTACTTCAGTATGCAAGTATTTTTAATAAAATGTACATATATTATCAAAAGTTAATGTACTCATTTTGCAGTAAAAGTTCCCAGTCAGTTTGACTACAGATAGGATTGCTGCATTAAGGTGTGTGTTTACTGCTGTAGATTTGGTTAACTAACTGTTGGCTTGTTAAATCTACAGCAATGCATCATATTCTGAATGTGTTACACATCGATATGTCAGCATTGTTATTATGAGCATGTTAGCGTGCTGACAATAGCGTTCAGCTTAAACCGCCACTGCACTATATGCTGTCTAGTTTGTGACATAACCTCACAGAGCTGCAGACTTTTGGTTCAGAAATATATATTCAAAGTCTTCGTCTCTATGCCTTCAGGCACAGGAACAAAATTGCCACCCAGACCCACTTGCAGTATTGGACCCGGAGAAATACACTCTGCTATATGCCAGGGGGGGTGACTGGTACGAGGCCTACGATGACTGTCAGGTCCTCAGGACGTTGGATATCCCATGGTCACGTGACGACACCGGCCGTCTGTCTGCGCACATAGTGGTAAAACTGCTGATGGCAGTCGATTCGGAGAACAAGAAGAAACAACAGGGGTGCCTGGCAAACCTGATCGGACACGACCTGGAGAGAGAAGCGCTGGACAGACTTGGCGAGCTCATGTTCACCCGCAGGAAACTGGCATCTCTGAGGAGACAAGAGCTGAGGGATAGGGACAACGAGCTGTATGCCACGGAGCCTTGGATTACGTGTGCCGCCATTCCAAATGACCTTCAGGACCAGCTGAACCGAAAGCTCCCCGTCACCTTCCACTACATGAGCAAGATCAGCTTCAGCATACAGGTGGACTTTAGTGCAACACCAAGTGTTCTTCTCACATTTTTTAGAAGGGTGGCGGCCGACCAGGGGCTTGTCTATGACACTTTGGACAGTTTGGTGTTGAAAGTCACCGGGAGGGAGGAGTTTTTATCTGGAGACCACCCTCTGAGCAATTTCCTCTGGGTTCGACAGTGCTTGAAAACCAACCAAGACCTCCACCTGTCTGTGGTCCCTGTGTCGCAGCTCGCCGACGAGTCTGTCAAGTTCGTGGACTGGCCTCTGGTTGACGATTCCAGTGGCCAGTTCAGTTCCCACGACGATCTCCGCCTCAACGGGAAGGATTTGGACGACATCTGTATGATATCCTTGTGGGACTGCAACAGGAGGCTCCGAGTGAAATTGCTTGGCTTCGATATCCCAAACCTTCCAAGCAAATGCCCTCAGTGTGTGTATGTAAAAGCCTCCATACTCTACGGCAACAAGGTTCTGTCTTCGGTGTCCTCCCATCCCAAGGCCTTCGCAGATGAAGTGCTGTGGAATGAGTGGCTGGACTTTGATGTTCTCCTCAGGGATCTGCCACGTGGAGCCAAGCTGGCTTTTACTATTAATGCTAGTGGTGGTGACGCCCCCCCAGGAACCAAAGACCCAAAACCTTCAGTAACCAAAGACTCAAAGTCCTCATCGTGTTCAGTCAATAATGCACCGGACCTGCAGAAAGGGAAGGAAAAGGTGCTCTACTTTGTCAATGTTCTCCTCATTGACCACAGGTCAGGTTTATAATATCAATTACAACTTTAATGTTAAATGTCAGAAAGGGATAATATGCTAAAATGAAAGGTATCTGCACTCTAGCGGATTAAAGAGCAACTTGGTCAAATGTATTGGTAATTACGCTTCTAAAATGTAATACATGATTTTATATGTTTAACAAGACATACACGCAGAAAGTCATAAGAAACTGAAGGCGTTATTATGATGGTGTTATTTACATGAATATTGATAAAAATCAAGCTAATATTTTAGGAACATCCCTATAATCACTGTGATGGTAATGATTCAGAAATAATCATCTCCGCCTAGGGGAGTCAAGCAAGTGCTTGCGTGGGGGTTTGTGAGTCTTTGATTGATTGTGCTGCTTTGTGTCTGTCCACCGCTTATCTCACTTTCTGCTGCAGCAAACTGAATCCTATTTTGGGCGGCTGAGTGCATTTGCGATCGTAACTTTATCGAAGGGTTTGTCTGTTTATAAATTAATATCAGATCTTTTAAAATTGTCCACTTGTTCATCCCTGCAGGTCTGTGCTCAGCCAAGGCCCCTATACGAGGCACATGTGGTCCTACCCTGACATGAAGGAAGAGGCCATCACCTACCAGACAGACAAGCTGTCCTCTGCCACTAACCCAGACATAGCAGACTCCATGGCTATCAGCTTCTATCTGGACCGCTACAGCTTCCCTGTGGTCCTGCCCAATTGCTTCAGCACCTCTGAATGCTCCGACCGTCCTTCCTCCAGCCTCACTTTGACCAAATCTGCCACCTCTTCTAATGCAGCCTCCTCAACCTCGCCCCCTTCCACCTTAGCCAGCACAGGATCTTCCTCTTTGCAGGTGAAACATCGACGGCACTCATTGGCAGACACTGTCACTCTCAGATCCCCATCTCTTGTCACCAACGCCAGCAGGCCTTGCCTCAAAAGGTTCCGGGAGGAGAGCATCCGCTACGCCTCAAATCTTCCCCAATACCTACGCAACGTTGACTGGATGAACCGTAGAGTGGTCGAGGATGTCCACTGGCTACTGGGAAACTGGGATCCCGGAGAGCTGGATGTGACGGTGGCCCTGGAGCTGCTAAGCATGGACTTTGCTGACGGGACGGTCAGGAGACTAGCAGTCCAGAGATTGGAGAGCCTGTCCAATGACGATGTACTGATGTATTTGCTGCAGCTGGTGCAGGTATGTGTTGTTGTGTGTTGTTGATCTGAAGAAGAAAAAAACGTCAAGCGTATGTGTGGAGGAACTGTGACAATAACAAAAGATTTGAACATACTTTTTAGAAAGCCCCTCACAATTGTATGCAATCCAATGCAAAATCAAAACACCTAAGTTAGTATAGATATATATTCAAACCTCTTATTCCTGTACTAAACAAATGTCTCCAGACCCCCAGGGGTCCCAGATCCACTGCGTTTCAAATGGATTTGGATAATTGACCCCCAAGCCTCCCTTCATTACAGTTGCTAGACATGTTGAGTTTCTGCACAGCACACATGCAGTTTACAATTGAAATTCTTAGTCAAAACAAGGTAGGCAAAAGCAGGCTTCTCGTTTCCACGTATATCGACCATTGATGGATGAATAGACAACAGATTTTAGCTTGCTAATTATTGTTAAGTTAGCTCTTACACCTGCTGGCTTTTAAGTGTTTCCAGCTGACCTTAATTTAAATGAGAAGCCTGTATATGGCAACTCAATTATGCACTTCATGGCTACATATTGTGTCAAAGGATTGAGGCTGATGGCCCTTTCCATTCCATGACACGAGTACCATATGTGTGCTCACCAATTTATGGATACTTGTGCAAACTGATCCACCTTCAGAGAATGGGACGAGGGAGGAAGGAGGGGGTTGTGTTGCACTGCATTCTACTCTGCAGGTGTTGATGTGTGTCACCTGTTTGATACTCTCATTTAAGACTGGAATAAAAAATAAAAGAATGAAGTTAACATATTGCTTGTGAATCATCATGAAAATAAAAACGTTCTTATCCGATTATGTATTTTTCCAGTTTGACTGTAGATTCTTGACATCACTTTCTCTCTGTCCGGTTAACTCATACAGACCCTCAAAGTGGAACCTTACCATGACAGTTTCCTCGCAAGGTACCTCATCCAAAGAGCTCTGCGGGTGAGTCATGCAGCATCCTAATATTTGGAGCAACACAACACATATTATATTTGGATTAATAAAGAAGATTGTTAGCGGTGCATCCTTTTAGTTCAGTTTCACAGAACTGGGTAGACTACAGATTGACTCACACAAACACACACACACACACAAAAGTTGTATTGAGTGAGCGCCACTTCAGAGCTTTTTGCCTGCACTCCTACTTTAGTGACACACAATAGATGAACCGGTATTGAATTCTTCTGAATAAACTAAGTTAAAACCTTCAGTTGCCAGGGTTGAAGTCAATGTGTTGTTACCATGGTCTCAGCAGAGACTGTCACACTGCAGCTACATCTGTGTCTGTGTCCTTCACTCCTCTCACCTCCACTGTCTCCCCCCTCACCGCAGAGCAAGCGAATCGGACACTTCTTCTTCTGGTATGTCCGCAGCGAGGTGGCAGGCTGTCTGTACTTCCGCCAGCGCATGGCTGTGATTCTGGAGGCCTACCTGCTGGGCTGCGGTCAGGCCATGCTCGACAACTTCACCCAGCAGGTCCAGGCTGTGGAGGCCCTGCATGGGGTTGCTCTAAAGATTAAAAAACTCTACCCCGACAAGACCGATCTTCCTTCTACAGGTGAGACGCATCCAACAAAAGACATTCCAATGGAATAGAAAGCCATACATGTACGTTTACGGCATACTGGAGGAAAGTCAAATCCATCCACCTGTTTTCTTCCACTACTGAGGGGCTGGAGCTCCTTCTTGGACAAAAAATGGCAGGTGTATGTAAAATGTTAAAACTGGGCCCAACTCACTCGCGAGTCTTCAAACACCTCTTCTGCTTTGGGGATCCCTTTCATTGTTTTTTTTGTGATTCTTTGTCGCCTTGTTGAAGCGTGAAGAGCTTCACGTGTTTAACATATGAATTGAGGCAAGTTAAACCATGTTTCTTCCTAACGCCTATTATTATTATTTTGTTATTATTATGCTCTTGTGCAGGACCTTACAAGTATTAAGCCTCTTTGGTGTTTCCCTTTGATTAACCCACCTGTTGGGTCTCGTTTTATTACATATTACATTGCGGATTTTGAGCCACACTTTGTTTCCCTGGCCAGATTCATTATCTCTGCCAGGAGAGTCATGCATCTCGTGTGCGTCCTTAATTGAGTCTGTGAGTGAGCGAGTGTGCAACTCTGTGTCCTTTAGGCTCATCTTGCATTCTGCTGCAGCAAACTGCATCATATTTTTGGTGTCCAGTTATGGCTGCATTCTCAAGGACCTATTGTAGTCATGTTGACTCACTTATTTTAAACACTTTTTATTTTTAACACACTGCCATTGACTTCCTCCTTACTCCTCACTCACCCCGGAGGGGCCCCTGGTGATGACACAGCTGAGTGCATCTACGACCCCCAGCAGCCATTAATCTGCGAGTATACTGTTTTGGCTCGCAACTGACAGAACTACCAGACAGCGTAGTGAGATTGTGTGTAACTCCCTTAATGTTCAGTAGCCCACACTAAGAAACCCAAACAATTTGTATATGTGTGTCTTTGTGTTTCTATTTCTTCAGCTCCACTCAAGCTTCAAAGGCTTCTTAAAAACAGTAATCTACCAAATGAATTCCTGCTGCCCTTTGACCCCCGGATCAAAGCTGGATGGATCCTGGTAAGCCTCGCTAATGCTGCTCGTGTGTGTTGAATAAAACTGTCTTTTGTGTTTTCTGATGCTCTTTGTCTGCCATGTTTAGTCTGGTGTGAGTGGTTCATCCTAATTCTAGCTACTCTGACCGGCAGTCGTCAGAATGTGAAATGATTGCTCGGTTCAACTTTTCCATTGTTGGAGCGTGTTGTTGCCTCATTAAATCATACAAAGATACAAATATTAAAACAATATTCAACTTCCCAGTCTAATTGACTAAAATATTCCCAGTCAGGCAGTGAATGATGCAGAGTTTGTGTGTAGGCTCATGTGCTCAGATGGATGGGTGGATGTTATAGGGCTGACACTAACACTTTTAAATATAGCCATCAAAAGTAATACAACTTTAAGAGTTTTAAGGCTTTAGTCCTCAGCTGACCTTCCATAAAACCCATTCTCTGTAAACTGTCAAGCTCACCATGAACAAATCCATTCTCTTTGCACCCGTCTCGTCCAGCTGGACAAATGCAAAGTGATGGCCTCCAAGAAGAAGCCACTGTGGTTGGAGTTCTCTCCCATGCCGTCGCCCACCTCTGCTACACCCGTGGGAATCATCTTCAAAGAGGGGGACGACCTCAGACAGGACATGCTGATCATTCAGGTCTAAGAGACTTTATTTTGTCTTTAATTTCTCATCTCACTGGAAAGTAGAGACTGTTGGTGTTTTATGCCGGTGAATATAGCCTTACCTTTTGGTTAAACTGACTTTGTGTGTCTTCCTGTTCAGACGCTGGTGTTGATGGAATCCATCTGGCAGGAGAAATCTATGGACCTTCACCTCATTCCATATGGCTGCATCGCCACAGGACACAACATAGGTCACTTTCACATTTATTATGGATTTATTCAGTTCGCTGTTTAGCTCTGCTGTCTGAATGTTTCCTCTGCCAATCAACAACTGCTTATAAAGTCATTAGGCTCAATTAAACCCTACTGAGAATATCCTGAAGTGTTGTCTCCATTTTCTCTATTGTTTTTACTATATTTCATCGTTTTCTTCAGGCGGCCTGAGAAATTACAAACCCGTAAATACAGCATTACCGTTTAATTCATCAACGTGAAGGTCTTCAATAAATATTGTTCCGAAGGTCCAAAGGCTGGAATCGAACATGGAATTGACACGTTTTATTCAGTAAAGATAATCTTCACAAATTCTATGATTTTTGAAGCATGAAGGGCATCGGCAGAAGTAAAAAGTGAACCACATCACGATCGAATGACTTAATGTCACCACTGCTAAACTAAAGGCGGACTAGTGATGACGTTTAGTCTCATTTACACACAGTAGCAACAGACTTTTTTTTATAGACGTATGTTGTAGAACAAAAACCTTAAATCAGACGTCTTCCCAAAAACCCAATGTATAATATGTATAATTTACAGCCAGGCTACAATCAGGACGTCCTATGAAAAGTGACATGGACAAAACAACAACAACAAAAAAGTAAAAATCAAGTTTCTGCTTGACAGGTATGATCGAGATCGTGAGGAATGCAATGACCATCGCAGCCATCCAATGGAGCCAGGGAGGAACGTCAGCAGCCTTCAAAAACGATGCTCTGTTCGAGTGGCTCAAGTCCAAATGTCCACTCCAGGAAATAGTAAGTGATCTGGATGAAATTCAAAAGGCCGGGAATTTACAAGACGTGGAATAGCCTTACTATTTAAGAGGTTCTGGCTAAATGACATCGGCCCGTGCAGCTTCCCACTTTCAAGTGCAGAAAAATAGTAATTTCTATTTTGGTCTGTGCTCATACAGATAAACCTTTTTTTCACATAGTATCACTAGATGTCTATTGTACCAAGGGTCCTTAATACCGTGGGTCTCCCGGAGCTCCGCACAGAGGACAGACACGAGTTCTCCATGGTTACGCCGTTTATTGGGCATTCTCACACACACAGCATCCACGATTACACATGCCCTGCCTAGCTCTTCCCCCTCTGCGTGGCTCTGGGAGCTTATCAAGCTCCCTTCCCCGCCCACGCAATCCCACGATCATGTGGATCAGCTGTGCCGCCTCACGCGCCGCACAGCTGATCCCCATGATCGCCTCTCTCTCCCTCTCTCTGTGCCGCAGGCGCGCTAGCCACGCCCCCGCCCACATACCCCCACCGCCCGACTTAGGCCGGGGAGCCACCGGTCTAACCAACTCCCCCCCCCCCTCCCTCCCACTGGGAGCGGGAGTCAGCCCCGACCATCTGCACCCCCGACCTATGGACCACCATGGAATTAACCCTGCGTTTCCACCAGATGCCACCGGGTGGTCCGGGCGTTGGCATCCTCCATCCGTGGGGGCCCGGGCGCGGGACATGGCCCGGACAGAGGGCGATCGAGCGCCCCGGGAGGCAGGTTCCTCGCGCTCTCCGCCGGCCCCCTCCCGGGGCCAAACCGGCTCTCGCCCTCAGTCCGCCGCGGCAACCTGCAACACAAGAGAAAGAGAGAGTTAGGGTTGCGGGAACCACACTGGTCCCCCCTGTCCCTGCCGGGTCCTCCGGAGCCGCCTTCGGAGATTCCTAATCTCCCACTGCAGCCGGTCCAGCTCCGCCTCCTCCTCCCAGCGGATGCCTAGACCCGGCTGCCCCGCGGTCCCCGGTGGTCTCTGTCCTCGTCCCCACTGCCGAGCCCACCTGTTCCTCCAGCCCGGCGGGTCCTGTGGGGTCAACCCGGGTGCGCCCGGGTCCCGTGAGGGCTCCCAGGGTTGGCCGTCTGCCTCCCCTGGGTTCCCTCCACCCCCGTACAGTTCCTCCGGAGGTGTCCCGGTCTCCCGCAGGTCCAGCACTGCTTGCGGCACTGCCGCTGCAGGTGCCCGGGTTGGCCGCATGCCCAGCACCTCCGCATCGCCGACTCTGGGAACCCCCAGTACTCCGGCCGCTTGGGAGCCCATCGCTCCCTCTGCGGCCGCTCGGGAGCCCATCGCTCCCTCTGCGGCCGCTCCTTGCGGCCCCTCGGCAGCGCCTTCTCCCGACCCCTCTGGTCGGGTTCCGCTCCCGCCGACGCTCTCACCGCCGTCGGAGCGACCGCCGTCGCCGCTGCCTCCGCGCCCGCTGACGTCTGCGCCGCCGCCTCCATCGCCGCCGCCGTCTGTGCCGCTGCCTCCGCCGTCGTCGGAGCCTCCGCGCCCGCTGACGTCTGCGCCGCCGCTTCCTTCGCCGCCGGAGCCGCCGCCGTCTGTGCCGCCGCCGTCTGTGCCGCTGCCTCCGCCGTCGTCGGAGCCGCCGCGCCCCACGACGCCTGCGTCGCCGCTTCCGCTGCCGTCGGCGCCGCCCCCGTCGCCGGAGCTGCCGCCGACGTCTGCGCCGCCGTCTCCTTCGTCGGAGCCGTCGCGCCCGCCGACGTCTGTGCCGCCGCCTCCACCATCGCCGGAGCCGTCGCGCCCGCCGACGTCTGTGCCGCCGCCTCCACCATCGCCGGAGCCGTCGCGCCCGCCGCCGTCTGCGCCGCCGCCGTCCGAGCCGCCGCGCCCGCCGCCGTCTGCGCCGCCCGGGTCTTCTGGCGTCTGCCGTCTGTCTGGGTCTCCCCGACCCTCCGGCGCCTTGCGTCAGTCTGGGTCGCGGCTCTTGCCGTCTCTCGGGCCACCAACTTGAGCTCCAGCGCCTCCCCGAGGAGCGCCTCCCTCCGCGTCTGCTCCTCCAGCTGCCTCGCCAGCGTCTGTACCGCCTGGGCGTACTCCCGTACCTGCGCCCGCAGCTGGTCCTTTTCCTCCTCCAGCTGGTGCAGCCGCGCGCTGTCGGACCGCTCCTGGCGCGTCTCGTCCCGCGGCCCCACCTTGGTGCCGCCCACCGTCACCGGCGCCGCCGGGACCCGCACCGCCTGCGCCACGTCCCGGACCTCCGGTGCCTCTCCCGGCCTGAGCGCCCTCACGGCGCCCACCATCTGGCCGTCTTCTGGGCCTGCGCGTTCCGCCGCCCGCCGCTCGAGGTACTCGCGCCACTCGTCGAACGAGCGGTACGGCGCCGGCTTCCCCGGTGTCGTCGGGACCCGCGCCGCCTGCGCCACGTCCCGGACCTCCGGTGCTCCCGGCACCCCGCCGCCCGACATGGCGGCATACAGCCTCTCAATCTCCGCATTGCCGTCGTCCATCCATCCCGGCAGCTCCGTCCCCACCGGCACGCCCCGTTGGGCGCCACTGTACCAAGGGTCCTTAATACCGTGGGTCTCCCGGAGCTCCGCACAGAGGACAGACACGAGTTCTCCACGGTTACGCCGTTTATTGGGCATTCTCACACACACAGCATCCACGATTACACATGCCCTGCCTAGCTCTTCCCCCTCTGCGTGGCTCTGGGAGCTTATCAAGCTCCCTTCCCCGCCCACGCAATCCCACGATCATGTGGATCAGCTGTGCCGCCTCACGCGCCGCACAGCTGATCCCCATGATCGCCTCTCTCTCCCTCTCTCTGTGCCGCAGGCGCGCTAGCCACGCCCCCGCCCACATCTATACTTTCACTTTTACCTTACCATGAAACCTTTTTACAGCTTGCCTGAATTACGAGTATAGACCGATGGACTTTCAAACATTTAATGTGTAGTGTTTCAAACATTTGCATGTTCTCTCCGTGTCAGCGTGGTTCTCTTTGGGTTCTCCGGCTTCCTCCCACAGTCCAAAGACATGCAGCTTAGGTTAATTGGACTCTAAATTGCCCGTAGGTGTGAATGTGAGGGGTAATGGTTGTCTGTCTATCTATGGGCACTGCGATAGACTGGAGACTTGTCCAGGGTGTACCCTGCCTTCACCCAATGATAGCTGGGATCGGGTCCAGTGCCCCATGACCCTAAAACAGGATAAGCGGTTTGAATAATGGATGGATGGATATTTCAAACATGTTTAATGTGTAGTGTTTCAAACATATTTAATGTGTAGTGTTTCAAACATATTTAATGTGAAGCGTTTCAAACATATTTAATGTGTAGTGTTTCAAACATATTTAATGTGTAGCGTTTCAAACATATTTAATGTGTAGCGTTTCAAACATATTTAATGTGTAGCGTCTGTATCAGCTGCATTAGAGCATTTGGTGGTCTTCCTCGTTCCTAATTGTGTTACTGCGCACTCCTGTAATCTCATCTGACGACAGCACTACAAGACCGTGGAGAGATTCGTGCTGTCCTGTGCTGGGTACTGTGTGGCCACGTATGTGCTGGGGATAGGAGATCGACACAATGACAACATCATGATCACAGACCAAGGTATGAGCCACATGTTTGAGTTCACATTTCCGCAAGCTGTTAACTGAACTCTGCTGAGTAAACCCGTAAATGATCCAGATGACGTAAATCTCACTGAGAGACTGACTGAATGATGGAAAAGATGAGTGAGTTGATGGACAGACTGATTTAAATGCTTTTGTTATCTCCCGGGCCTCTCAGGGAACCTGTTTCACATTGACTTTGGTCACATCCTGGGGAACAGGAAGCACTTCCTTGGCGTTTGCAAGGAGCGTGTACCATTCGTCCTCACACCTGACTTCCTGCATGTCATGGGCCGGAGCAACGGGCACAACAGCCTCTACTTTCAGCGGTTCAGGGTGAGAAGCTCCGGTTGTGTGCTTGTGTGTAATTATACTGATGCTTTCATTTCATGATAAGGCTGCAGTTGTTTTTTTTTCCTATCATCAGCAAATCCTATGAAAACAGACATGCAAAATGAGTTAATGTGTCCGTCAATGCCTCCCAGTTTTCATACCCTCTCTGTGGCTCACAGCATCAAGCGTATTTGTTCTTACAGAAGGCGCACACTCACAACTTTATAAAAAAGAAGCTGTTTAGTTGTACACATACCTGTTTGTAAGATATTTGTTGGTTTGGTCTTATCATGGGATTGATTGACAGAATTACCAATCTAATCCTTTCAGCAATTTTACAGGCAAACTTTTGAAATAAGTACAAAATGTGTCGGTATCACTTTATAATAACTAGACACTAATTAGCATTAGTAAAGCATGAGTAAACACTGAATTCATCATTTATAAGCATTGTTCCAAAATGATTACTCATTAGTATTTAATTCATAAACACAGTTATAAATGTTTTATTCTTGATTAATAAGCTTGACTATTATGCGTTTCATGATCATGGTTTCATTACTTTATAAATTATGGATTAGCCATTTGTAAATTAAGTAATATATATTGCAAACTAATTAAGTAATATATATTGCAAACCAATTATTAAGGACTTATAGATGATGCACTAATGGTTAACATGTGCTTTTAATACTGCAATTCATGATTAATTCAGGTAGTTACTAGTTGTTAGTTAAGTATTAGTTAGGTATTTTGTGTGACCCCATCTAAAGTGAGGACTATCTGGCTAGCAAGCTAGCATACTGGCAGTCTCTAACTAGAGGTCCTGAGACAGGCACCGCCACCCCGTCACCTCAGTGTAAGTAGACCAATCCAGGTGATAGTGAGATACTCATAATCAATCATTTGTACCAGCAAACTGAGAAACATGCCACCACTGGTGCCACTGACTGGCATCGCCTCACATCATGTGGCGCGGGTCATCAACGTGGCGTGGGACACACGTTTACGCTAGGACCCAATGTGTCCCACGGTGCCAGGTTCAGAAAGCCTCAGTCCCATCACCTAGCCAAAGTTCTCTCTGACCCGGCACCCTGAAACACATCAGGTCCTAGAGTGTCCGGGTCAGGAAAAAACGGCGGCCAGATGATGTGAGGTTATGCACGTCGGTGGCACGAGTGTTGAGTATGTTTTATAGTATTTTGGCACATTCATATTATTGATCATGAGTATCTAGCTATCCCCTGGATTGGTCTACATACAGATGGCGCGTGCTATCTCAGGACCTCTAGTTAGCGACGAGCTTGCTTGCTTGCTGTTAGCTAGCAAGCAAGTCACAGCTAGCTAGCTAACTACTCATAATCAATAATATGTATCTGCCCGACAACACTTTTTGTGATTTGTAAACTCTGAGTCAGAGGTACCAGGCAGTAGAAATATGAAAAATATATATACATATTTAAAAAAGGATTTTTTTATATGTGACCCCGTGATAATTCCCGCACAATACCCAGAGTAAACTGGAGACAGGGACTAAATACCAAACAAAAGCTTTGACAAATAGAGCTAAATAACATTAAATCAAAAGTGCACAATCAAAAAGTAAGTCCTGTGGTTCTTAAACGGCACGGTCAGAGAGCGGAGGGCAACGGAGCTAAATAAAAACAGTAAATAATCACACAAACAAAATAAAATGAACTCAGGCACAGCAAACCGACCAACATAACACAATAATAAAATGCCAATATAGAATGGCTGCCCTATCACCCAGCCCCTCTCTTCAGCCCCACACAAAAACCCACAAGCTCAAATCAAACACAAAAAGCCCACGCTAAATGAATACTTTAACAAATGGGAACATGTAAATATAAAAGGCCTGGGAAAAACAGTGGTGTTCCTTCAAAGGCTATTCAAAAATACAAAAGAAAGAAAACATTACAATAACACATTACAGCCACACTAAACACTAAACTAGACACACTAAAATCATGCTTTTAAAAACTGTATTAAAAGAAACGAGAGAGCTCACCAAATTAGTCTCCACACGGCTGGCCTCAGCTGCTCTCAGGTGTGCTCGCTAGGAAAGGGCGCAGGTGTGCTTCCCACCCCTTTTTAAAGGCCCTGCCCCCTGCCTGGGTCCCCGATTTCAGGCTGCCCGTGGCCTGCCTTACCACATATAGAGAATATATATTTTTTATTAGGAAAACCTATCTGCCATGGTAGAAGGTGACCTGCCATCTTTACCTGCTATGGCCCACATTTACGCTGTATTAGGCTGGGGCAGCAGCTTGTTTCTATCACCTCACTGTCTGAGGGGCAGCCCCGCCACCAGCTGCTTGCCATGGGGCATTTAGTTGTATTAACTGGAGGGAATCACTAGAGGGCACTGCATCACATTGTCTGGGCTTCTGGGCACTGATTGAAATGGATACAAATGAGCATGTCATTGACCAAACCTTGTAATTTTTGGATCACATCTTCCTGCAGATCATAACCTCTATGGGATGGATGAGTATGTCTGTTGCATAAGTGAATGCACTAAGTGAATCCACTGTGTGCGTCTAAATGTACAGTTGATATTTGTCAGATGTTGTTTCCTGTATCCCATTATCTTCTCCTGATTTCCTCATGCTTTCTCTATGTCCTCCATTCCTTGTCTTTCTCACCTACCCCTATTAGGACACTTGCACCCAGGCGTACCTCTCCCTGCGCTCGCACTCTCGTCTGCTGATCAACCTTTTCTCCCTCATGATGCTGACGGGCATCCCGGAGCTGAGTGCTGCAGAGGACATGCACTACCTGCGGGTGGCGCTCCAGGAGGAACAGAGTGAGGCGGAGGCCAAGGAGCATTTCCTCCAGCAAATCGTGTTGTGTGAGAATGGGGGCTGGACTGTGCAGGCCAACTGGTGGATGCACATGTTGGCCGGCATCAAGTAGATGTTATGATTAGAAATGTTGAAATCGTGCTTCCCCAGATGGCGATATATTAATGTCTACATGTAATATTGTTTTGGGGTTTTGTGTTTGTTTTATTTTGTTTATTTTAATGCATCATTTCTATACTCACGTACTCCCTCACCGCAGCGTTTTTTATAGACTTTTAGCACAAAAGATGCTCTTCCACCTTTCTAAACAAGGTGAGTTGACAGCAAGTCAAGATCAAGTCAGCCAAAAATGTTACTGACTCACCTCAAACTATTCTGTATGTTTACTCTAAAGGTATGGGGAAGTTTGCCTTCCATATTGAAATATATAGCAAATATAGTGTACTGTAACATTAAAGTTAACCTCCATTGATTTTACATATCAAAGTTTAAAGGTGTTGGTAACTGCATAAGTGAAAAAAAGATGTATAAAGCCAGTCAGCGTCAGTTGTTAACTGACTAGAACGTTGTAGTCCGCTCCGTATCTACACAGGAGGCTGCTGGAGGTCCCGTTGCATTGTGGGTAATGTAGGCACCAGGAAGAAGAACGTGTGGAATAAAAACAAAAGACCATATCTCTGCTTTTTGCTGCTGTTTAAACCCTTTTTCTGAACTGTCACTGTGAGGTAGAGTTCAACGCTAAAATGTATGGAGTCCTCCCTGAAGGGAAGAAACACAGCAAACACAGCAAGTAACAGACCTTTTTTTTATGGATTTTAGGTGTTAGTCTGAACAGAGAGACAGAGTAGCACTGACATCGCCAGACCAAGGGTTAGGGTTAATAGTCCTTTTAGCTTTGGAAGGTTCCTACCTGAGTGAAATTACCTGAAAGTCCCTAAGTGGCCGCCATGATAAGTGCTGGTCGAATTCTCTAAATTCAAAAGAAAGGAGCTGCAATGCTTCCTAACTTAGCTCCTTTAGCATAGGAAACACTGGATCTGCCTTTACGAAAGAAAAGCAGATAATTCCGCCCCACAATTCCTTGCAGTGGCAACATTTAAAGTGACGCACCATTCGGCCGTTCACGAGAACAAACGATCATGAAGACAAACGCAGATCATGTAAATAACCGTTGCTATAACTTGTAATTACTCTCAATAAACTGTTAAACCGGCTGACAAACTACAAACATGACATTTATATTGCTGGAAACTGCTGTAATGTGATCAAACTGCTGTAAAGTGATCAAACTGCTATAAAGTGATCAAACTGCTATAAAGTGATCAAACTGCTATAAAGTGATCAAACTGCTATAAAGTGATCAAACTGCTGTAAAGTGATCAAACTGCTGTAAAGTGATCAAACTGCTATAAAGTGATCAAACTGCTGTAAAGTGATCAAACTGCTATAAAGTGATCAAACTGCTCTATTGGATATTCTCTCTCTGGTGTTGTACTGCAGCCTCAGCCCTCATTCTTTTATTTGACTTCAGCTACAGAAGCTTTGATAAAGGTGTTGAACTGGACGAGCTCTTCAGTTGTGTTTTTGATGATCATCTTTTGAATCAACTATTTAGTCAAACAGTGTTCACACACACAACACAGAGCTAAATCCTTCTTGAGACCAAAGTGCTACATTATGATGATGTGATTTAGTCAGAGGGGCTAAGACACTGACAGCAGAGTCAGAACAGAACAGGTTAGATGTTGATGACAGTAACAGTGATGCTGTAGTAATTAAGGTAAAATGGGAAACACAGATGGTGCTCTGACTGGGTTGTAACTGAAGAGAGGTCCACTGAAGGCTGCTTAATAAGAATTAAACCAACTGTCTCTTTATTTTTTAATTATCATTATTTATTGCCTTGTGATCAACACATGCTCACTCTTCCATGTTGGAATGTTTGGTTGTAAAAGGACACAAATATAACAAATAAATACAAAATCCTGCTGCAAATTAACCATGAAGATTGAATATCAAAGGAAATAAACTGCATTAAATACATCTGTATCAATAACCTAGTTAATTAACAAAGACAGGTAATTTTAACTAAATGTATGGTTTACATACACATATACTGCCATCTAATGGTAGAAAGGTAAACCCTTTACTCTGCATCTCCTCATACAGGCTCTGCTGTGTTCACTCAAGAGACAGCACATTAAGATGGGAAAATTACACAGTTTGTAAAAAAAACTATATTACGAATTGTGTTGCATTAAGCAATGCAACGAAAGGCGGCGATAGCAGCTGTCTTGTCCTGAGGGCACACCTGCCCACCACCCAAGTGGTACCCCAGATACCGTACCTCCCTGCGTCCAACTGCACACTTCCCCTGGTTGGCGGTGAGCCCAGCCTGCCTCGGGACTCTAGCACCGCGTCCACTTGCCACACATGCTCCGCCTAGGTGGTGCTGTGGATGATTACATCATCCAAGTAGGCGGCAGTATATGCAGCGTGCGGACACAGCACCCGGTCCATGAGGTGCTGGAATGTGGCTGGGGCACCGAACAGCCCAAAGGGAAGCGTGGTTAATTGGTATTACATTACATTACATTACATTTCATTTAGCTGACGCTTTTATCCAAAGCGACTTACAATAAGTGCATTCTACGGTTACAAACAAGAATCAGAACAACAAGAATCAAGAAGGTACAATTTCGTCAAAGGTTCAACTACAAAGTGCTATCAGTAAGAGCCATTTCAGTGCTACTAAAGTGCTACATCCTTTATTCAAGGTATAGTCGGAAAAGATATGTTTTTAGTTTGCGACGGAAGATGTAGAGACTTTCTGCTGTTCTGATGTCAATGGGGAGCTCATTCCACCATCGAGGAGCCAGGACAGAGAACAGTCGAGACTTTGTTGAGTGTTTAGCTCTCAGTGACGGAGCAACAAGGCGATTGGCAGAAGCCGAGCGGAGTGCACGAGTTGGGGTGTAAGGTTTTACCATGTCCTGGATGTAGACTGGACCAGATCTGTTCGTAGCACGGTACGATTGTGAGATGTCCATTGTGAGATGTCAGTCAGACAGGCCGAGATTCGTGCTGCTACCTGTGTTTCCGATTTGGGAAACGAGAGGATCAGTTGGGTGTCGTCAGCATAGCTATGGTAGGAAAAGCCATGTGAGCGAATGACGGAGCCAAGAGAGTTGGTGTACAGGGAGAAGAGGAGAGGACCGAGGACCGAGCCTTGAGGGACCCCAGTAGTGAGAGGACAAGGCTCAGACACAGATCCTCTCCAGGTTACCCGGTAGGTCCGATCGCTGAGGTAGGATGAGAGGAGGGAGAGTGCAGTGCCTGAGATACCCAGGTCCTGCAGGGAGGAGATGAGGATCTGGTGGTTCACTGTGTCAAAGGCAGCAGAAAGGTCCAGAAGGATAAGGACAGAGGGCTGGTATAAACCGAACGGAGTGGAGAAGGCTGTTTGTTCCTTGGACTCTGGCGACAGAGGAATCTGCCAGTAGCCCTTGGTTGAATCCAGTGTCGTAAAGAAACGCACAGTGCCCAGTCGGTCCAGGAGCTCGTCAACCCAGGGCATTGGGTACGCATCAAAACGTGACACATCATTCACCCTGTGATAAACCACGCAGAACCGTATAGACCTAGCCTTCTTGACAACAGGAAGGATGGGGCTACACCAGGCACTGTTGGACTCTTCTATTACCCCCATCTCCAGCATAGCAGCCAATTCCCTCTGAAACACTTTTCTTTTATGGTAACCTGTAGGGGTGTGACCGCACCGTCACGGCCGGGGGAGTCTCAATCTGGTGCGCTATGAGGTGTATGCGTCCTGGCAGGAGAGAGAACACGTCAGCAAACTGCTCTTGCAACTGGGAAATGTCTGTTCTCTGGGTCCCAGAGAGATGGGCTTCACAAAGGAGCGAGGCTGGATTGGTCGATTTTCGGACCTCAGGCCCCAGCTCCCCTCTCTCAGAAACCGCTGACACCAGAGAAACAGACTCCACCTCCCTCCATGATTTTAGGAGGTTGAGGTGGTAGATCTGTGTAGCTCCGCCCCTGTCAGAACTCAGCACCTCATAGTCGACTTCCCCTACTCGCCGTGTGACCACAAAGGGTCCTTGCCACTTGGTGAGGAGCTTAGAGCTGGAAACATGTGAATTTTCTCAGCCTGACTCCTCTGCCATACAGCCGTTTTTGATACTCCTGGGCCAGGAGCAAATTATCACGTGACAACCGACCCAGTGTGTGGAGTTTGGCTCGCAGGTCCAGGACGTATTGAATCTCACTTTTTCTTGTGCTCGGCCCCTCCTCCCAGTTTTCCTTAACCAGGTTGAGCACCCCCCGTGGTTTCTTGCTGAACAGAAGTTCAAAGGGAGAAAATCCTGTGGAGGCCTGGGGAACCTCCCGCACTGCAAACAACAGTGAATCAAGCCATTTATTCCAATTACGTTACTCTTCACTAATACATTTACGGATCATGGACTTATTCAGGCGCTCCACCAGACTGTCGGTCTGTGGGTGGTACACACTGGTCTGAATAGATTTAATGCCCAGTAACGCGTAAAGTTCTCTCAATGTACGTGACATGAACGAGGTGATCTGGTCAGTCAGAATCTCTTTCGGGATTCCAACTCGGGAGATGAGATGAAACAGAGCCTGCGCGACACTCTTTGCAGAAATGCTGCGCAATGGCACTGCCTCCGGATATTGTAATTGGGGCAACTGTGGCTCAGTGGTTAGCAGGTCTGTCTTTCAATCAGAGGATCTGTGGTTTGATCCCCGGCTCCGCTCGTCCACGTCGTTGTGTCCTTGAGCAAGACACTTAACCCTAATTGCTCACCGTTGCTTTGTCTACGGTCTACTGTATAGCATGTAAGTCGCTTTGGATAAAAGCGTCAGCTAAATGTAATCCACCAGGACTAACACAAAGCAATATCCGTGTGTGCTCCAGTGAAATGGCCCATGCCGATCCGCTCGAACGGCATCTCCATTAATGGCAGAGGACGTAAAGGCACCCTCGGAATGGCCGGGTGGTTAACGAATTGACACTCCGGGCAGGACACACACCAACGGCGCGATTCCGCCCGGATGCCTGTCCAATAAAATCAGGTCATTATCCGGTCTAGTGTTTTCTCATATCCCATGTGACCAGCCATTGGGTTATAGTGAGCCTGGAAAATCATTTCCCGGCAGCTTTTCGGCACCAGCAACTTGGTGTTCTCTTGCCCCGTCTGTAAAGCCTGTCCCTAATCAATGAAAAGTGCGGATATGACTGTGCTGCGTCAGGGCGCACCAGCTGAATATCAATTCGTATCACCTGGTCAAAGGCCGTGCACAGAGTATCATCCCGAGACTGCTCGAAAATCTTTCATGGAGTGGAGCCTCACATGGAGACTCAGCCGGACCATTGCCTGATGTGTACCCCCTGGATTCTTACCGGAACGCGGTACGTCGCTCTCGGACCGGGGGAGGGTGTCGGAGAGCCGGCAACACCTGGCCCACCCCCATCAGCGGACATTCCCTCTGGGCTGCCCACACATCCCCGTAAACTTGCCAGGGGCAGCCCCAGAGCCGTCTGTGCCTCTCCGGTCAGAAGAGGCAGACGCCAGACCGCCCACGCAGCAACAGACCAGCCACATGCCCCCGCTGTAGCCTCGGACGAGTCCAGGAATGACTGTGCGTCGTCCACTGCAGTCATCCTGTGTAAGGCCACCCCTGCCAGTGTAGAGGGGGCTGCCGCTGTCCGGGCGGCGATCTGCTCCAGGGCGAAGGTCTGCCTCTTGGCCTGGGCCTGGAGAGCCCCCAGGAACTGTCTGCTCCAGCTGCATGGCCGCGATGCCCGTCAGCATCTGTGTGGCGTCATGTCAGTGGTGTCATGTATTAACGATGGGCCCCAGTGCACGCTATCATGATGGACCATAGTAAACAGTTAGCAGTTGTGACACACACACACACACACACACACACACACACACACACACACACACACACACACACACACACACACACACACACACACCATTGTATTATATCACCATTTATATTATGCAGCAATCATCATTGCATATCTGTATATGACAAAATATATAATATTCATTATTCATTAAATAATGCTTTATTAATAGTTCATGTAGAATAAGCATATCATGTTGTTATATAGATTGCAACTGACCTTTGCTGCTACTGACTCAAAAACAAGCAACAATGTAAACAGATGTTGGCAGTTATCCAAACCTGCCATCCAAAACAATAACAGTGATCCGCAGAGCAGTGGTCGAGAGTTGCGCAGCAGTGTGCACACTGGCAGTTTGGTTGCTGTTAGACAAACACACATACACACACATACACACATAGTGAGTACAAGGTCAGAGATGCACTCAGCTTGTGTTATCACTAGCGGCCCCTAGCAGGCCGGTTAAGAGTAGTGAGTGAGGAGTCAGCAGGCGGTCAATGGCCGTGTAAAACAGGCAAAATGGCACTGGCATTGTTGCGGCTGCCAGAGCCATTTTAGCGTCCACAAACGCCTGTTGACCATCCCTAACAACTCCTGCAGGGCCCTCACTGTTAGTTGGTTACTCACCGCATCCACCTTTGATTGGAGGTGATTCGCCTCGTCCCTTGTGATGTGGTGTCCCAGAAAGTCAATGGTGGTTTATCCAAACTGGCACTTAGCCGAATTGATGACCAACCCATGCTGGCTGAGCCGGTCGAACAAAGTCCGGAGGTGAGCCATATGCTCGGCCCTTGATGAACTGGCAACCAGGATGTCGTCCAGGTAGACAAACAAAAAAGGCAGGTCCCTAAGTATCGTGTCCATCAGGCACTTGAACGTCTGTGCTGCATTCTTGAGTCCGAATGGCATCCTCAGGAACTCGATCTTGGGAACCTCACACCAGGTCCACTTTCGAAAACCCCACGCTATCCGACAAGTGGGCAGAAAAGTCTTGAATATGTGGAACCGGAAAGCGATCCGGGACTGTTGCTTCGTTAAGCCGGCGGTAATCTCCACACGGGCTCCACCCGCCCCCATGTTTCGATGCAATATGCAGGGCTGAAGCCCACGGACTGTTGGAGTGGCGAATAATGCCCAGGCGCTCCATGTTTTCAAACTCGGCCTTGGCGATGGTGAGTTTTGCCGGGTCCAGGCGGGCCGGTGGTAGAGACCGTGGAGGATGAGAAGGTGGGCTGCGTGAGGTCTGGGAACTTGGCCAGCAGATGCAGAAACTCCTCAGCCACCGTCAGCATGCTAGTCAACCCGGTAGAGCCAGCTCCACTTAGTGTACATGGGTAAGAACAAAACGTCACAGCATTTATCAGGCGGCTGCCCTTGATGTCCACCAATAATCCATAAGCGCATATTTAACCTGCGCCCAGCAGGGGAATGGCAATTTTGTGGCAATTCTTTTCCAGTGACAAAGTCCCAGGTGAAACGTTGACCTATAAACCACAACTCCAAGCATCGTGTCCCAAAAGTGCATATGGAGGTTGTCGTGTTCGCTTAATAATGCGTGTGAGACAGACCGTGTACTAAAGTTGACATGTTTAATCAGATGCCCACTCCGTATCTGTTTCCCCGCCCCCACATTCACTCCCTCATCCTATTGGTCCCAAGCCTATCAACATACGGCTTCCTATTGGTTAAACATACATGTCAATCAACTGTTATCCGTAACATTGAACAATACCACATCTTCCCTTTTAAGATAACAAAGAGTAAAACGTTGTTTCCATTAGACCATTCGAACCCTGTAAAGAAAACAATGTTAGGCACTTAAGTGAACATTGGAACTTGTATGAAACAAGTGCATTAATTAAACAACTGCTGTTCCCTGAATTCTCATGTAACATAAAGTGTTTTAACTACGCTTATTAGCTTCAACTAGCTTTCACATATCCATGACACCATAACACAACAATAACTCAACATATATTTCAGAGATTTCTTTCACTTCAGTTCACAAGTTAAGCCTTGCAGGCTCAATGACGGCTCTCCCAGACCTAGTTCTGAGATTGGGAGTCTCTGCAGGTACGACTGGAGGTGTCACGGCAGGTGACATGGGAACCTGCTCTGACATGTGCTGCTGTGGTGGTATCCTCTCTTGTGTAGGCGTCTGTAGAGGTATCAGATGCAGGCGGTTGCGTCTCACCACCCCCTGAGGTAAATCCACCAAATAAGATCTTGGAGTAGAGTGGTTCTGGGTCACAGTTCCAGGCGTCTTAGCGTCGGTGACCCATACAGGTTCTCCTGGTGACAAGACACTGAGCATTTTTGCACGGTGACGCCTGTTGTAGTGTGCAGCATCTGACACCCTCTTCTCCTTTTCCTTCTGAGCCAGTGCGCTGTTGTCAGGCAGTGTAGGGTCCAGATGAGAGGGAACAGTTGGCACCGTGGTGCGTAAACGTCGGCCCATGAGAAGCTGAGCCGGGCTGTATCCATTCTGAAGAGGAGTGGCTCTATAAGCGAGTAGAGCAAGGTAGGGGTCATTTGCCTTCTTTAGAAGGTTTTTCACCGTCTGGACCGCTCGTTCTGCTTCGCCGTTACTTTGCGGGAACCTCGGGCTGCTGGTGACATGTCTGAATCCGTATGCAGCTGCAAACAAGGCGAAGGCCTGTCCAGAAGACTGAGGTCCGTTATCTGACATCATTACCTCCGGGATGCCATGGCGAGCGAAGATCGATTTTAGATGAGTGATGATGTCGGTGGACCTGGTGTGAGATAAGAGTGCAATCTCAATATATCTCGAGAAGTAGTCTACGACAAGTAAGTACGTCTTACCTCCCAGTTCAAAGAGGTCCGCCCCCAACCTTTGCCATGGTCGGTCAGGGTGCTCTGAGGGCATGAGCGGCTCATTGTGATTGTGTCTCTCTTGTATGCATGTTCTGCATTTGAGTACCATGTCGTTTATCTGCTGACCGAGTCCCGGCCACCATACAGACTGGCGTGCACGTGATTTACATTTCACAACACCTTGGTGTCCTTCATGCAGCTTGGCTAGCACATCGTTCCGCAGTGTTGCAGGTATTACCAGCCGTGAGTCTTTTAGTAGCAAACCGTCTTCCACTGTGAGTGTGGCTCGCTCTAGCCAGTAGTTTTTCAGCACCGATTCCTGTTTTACATGCGCTGGCCATCCTTCTCTGCACAGCATCATGACCCGTGAACAGACACTGTCAGCTTTGAGCTGCTCTTTCAGATTGTCTATGTACGAGGGACTGGCAGGCAGATTTCCCATGATACAGTCCACATATATGTTTGTGCTCTCCATCAGTTCGTGTTCATCTGGGGACATGCTCGCTTTCACAGGCGAGCGTGACAGTGTGTCTGCTGTCCAGAGTGACTTCCCTGGCACATGTATGATTGTATATGAGTAGCGCATGAGCCTCATTCTGAAGCGCTGAATTCTTGGCGGCAGAAGATCGAGTGCTTGGGCTCCAAGGATGGTCGGTCTCCAGGATGAAATGCTTTCCCAGGAGGAAATCCCGGAACCGTTCACAGGCCCATGTGAGGCCCAGAGCCTCCTTTTCAACTTGTGCATAGCGTTGTTCAGTTGGAGAGAGTGACTGCGATGCATAAGCCACAGGACACCATTCACCGTCCACCTTCTGGAGAATAACACCTCCCAAGCCATATGATGATGCATCGGCTGATACTTTAGTGTTTCTGTTTGGGTCATACATGGCCAGCACTGGAGGAGAAGCAAGTGCCTCCTTCAGCTCCTTAAACGCCATTACCTGGTCAGTGTCCCACACCCAGCAGTTCTTTTTCGAGAGGTCACGGAGTGCTTTGTCTTTTTCAGCCAGCTGAGGAATGAATTTCCCGAGTTGGTTGACCATGCCGAGAAAACTCCTCATCTCACTCACATTTGTTGGCTCCTTCATCTCCGTGATAGCCTCCGTCTTCTTCGGATCGGGCCGGATGCCCGTGACTGAGATGATGTGGCCCAAAAAGGCCATCTCGCTCTTCGAGAGTTCACACTTTTCAACATTCAGGGTGATGCCTGCTTTCTCCACTCTTTGCAGCACAGCATGGAGTCGTGTGTCATGCTCGTCTTGGTCCCGCCCCCACACTAGTAAGTCATCAATGTGGCAGACCACACCTTCCAACCCCTCTATGACTTCCGCCATCATGCACTGAAAGTGTTCGGGTGCTGAGTTGATGCCGAAGGGAAGGCGGTTAAAGTGGAACCGCCCGAAGGGTGTTATGAATGTGGTGTACCTGACTGACTCTTCAGCTAAGGGGATCTGCCAGAACCCCATGTTAGCATCCAATTTACTGAACACTTTTGCTCCAGCAAGCATTCCGAGGGACTGATCCACTGACGGCAGAATGTACTTTTCACGGCGCACATACGCATTCAAGCCAGTATAGTCCACACACAGTCTCAGGCGTGAACTGTTTTTCTTTGGTACGACCACCATACCGGCACACCAGTCTGTTGGCTCCTCCACACGGCTGATGACGCCCAGCTCTTCCATTCGCTGGAGCTCTTCCTTGACTTTCCCCATCAGCGGCAGAGGAATTCTCCTTTGGGGTTTTCAGTGAGAAAGGCACAGCATTTGGTTTTAGTTTTATGTGATATGCCCGTTTCACCTCACCAAGCCCATTGCACAGTCTAGGGTACATCGACTTGAGTGTCCAAATCTATGCTGTCAACACGTTTGAGCAGGCCAAGGGCTGTAATGGCTGGAAATCCAAGCAAGGGCGTGCTCAGATGTTTGACCACATAAACCTTCTGCATGGTTTGCTTGACTCCACTCCTCAGCTGCAGTCTGGCGAACCCTGACACATCCAGCGGAATCCGTCCCGGACCAAGCAAAGGTCTCTCTGCTTTCTGAAGAACAGGCTGTTGTGTACCGGAAAATATTCTGTTCATATCCGTCTGTGACACAGCAGTGACATCTGCTCCGGTGTCGAGTTTGAACTTGATTGTGGTGTTCTTTATTCCTATGTTAGCGGTCCATGCAGCTTTGTCGGACGTCACAGAACCCAGGAAGAAACTTCCATCCTCCTCCTCCGTCTCCATACCGTCCACGTGTTCGCCTGCACGACAGACACGCTGAAAGTGACCTTTTTTTCCACATGAATGACACTTTGCATCGTTGGCAGGGCACTCATGTAGGGCAGTTACAAAAACGTCAACGGTTTCATTTGCCTCCTGTTTGCGCATGTTAAAACGAGCGCGTTCATATACGATGTACTTTCTAACAATGAAGAAAGACTCAAATCCGTCTCTCACTTTTGAGTATACCTGCTGGTCTGTAGCACTTACTTTTAAGCCTCGCAAGACGTCATCTGCGTCATCTCCCACGCAGTATATCAAGGTATTCACCTGGTTGACTTCGGAGCTTGCAGACAGGTTACTTGCCTGACGGAATCTCTCAAACCTCCGAATCCATTTTGTCCAGTCGTTCGGCTTGGAAAAATCAAAGGGCTCCGGCGGTTGGATGTTAAACGTAGCGCTGGGAGTGTTAGCCGCCATGCCAAGGTTAGCTGCCTCCCGGTCCTGCTCGTTATCACTCATCTAACTTCACCGAACACTTCTTCCGAACTTTTATCTACGTCCCTACAGTAGTACAACTTTTCCTATTGGTTAAACATACATGTCAATCAACTGTTATCCGTAACATTGAACAATACCACAGAGGTACCGTTCGCAGCTTCTGGGGGGGGGCCTGGCCGCCTGTCAGCATGTCCACCCGCAATGCTGGCACCATGCTCCTCTGCTCCCCCGTGTCGCAGAGAAAGTGCCGCCCGGAAACGTCGGTCATGGCCATTACTTGAGCGCCGGCCCTGGCATTTCCCGTCCCGCTGAAACTGTATGGAGAACGGCACCTTGTAGCCTTCGGCCCAAACCTATCGTGGTAGTAATACAGGCCAGTAGATCTCTGCTGTTGGCTCGCTGCTGCCGCTGCGGCAAAGACCGCCTTCTCCCCCGGTAGCCATGCCGTGGCTTGAGCCAGACTCAGCGCCGCTGTGTAGTTTTGTTGGCCAGCCAGAAAAAACTTATCGGCCTCCTCGGCCAGCTCCCAACAGTCGGTGATCGCGGTGTTGGCCAAAGCGGCCCACACTTGCAGCGGTAGCTGCTGCAGAAAGAGATCCGTAAACAGAAAGTCTGGTCTGTGCCTTCCTAGCAGAGCTATCATTTTGTCCATTAGCTCCGATGGCTTGCTGTTGCCGAGGCCGTTCAGCGAAAGCAACCGGCAAGCCCGCTCAGGGTCAGAAAGCCCGAAAAAACCTTGTACTTGCCTCTCGCGGATCTTCTAGAATGCTCACCACTCTGCCTGCCGTCGAACTGCCGAGGGCCACTACGACAGAGTAATACTTTGTAGCGTCCGCCGTAATGTCTTTGAGGGCGAACTGTGCTTCCGTTTGAGCAAACCACACCGATGCTTGAGTCTCCCAAAACTCCGGCAGTTTCAGTGAAACTGCATGTGTCATCTTCTCTATGGAAACCGTCCATGAGATGTCAGGGTCACCAATGTCGGAGCGTGGAAACAAACGATGAGGCAAGTATTCTCTTTGGCCGTACCTTGTGGCCGTTAATTTCCATTCCAAAACGCTCAACAAACATTTGCTTTCTGGTGCCCTTTAACCCCCCTTGTCACCAGGGTTCCCCTACAATCTCCTCTCTTAGTGGATTTGTTGGTCAACTCCAAAACCAGCCACATAAAAGCTAATTTCCATCAGGAGAGACCAGTCAAATACAGAAACAGATGATATGTGATGATAAAGTCTCAGAGTCTTTGGAGCTTGGACTCTACAGGGAGATCTTGAGGGCCGTCTGCTCCAATCAGCAAGATGAATCCCCCCATGGAGTCCAGACCTGGTGGTGGTTGTGATGAGGCTAATAGAATGATGAGTTGATGAAGCTGATGGATCTGATGAAGACTGACTGGGGTGCGTAACAGCAACATGAAAGAACTGAGGTGGAGAGACAGTCATGTCTAAAGAGACAGCAGCGAGATGATTGGCTAATGATGTCATTGTTTCCTTGTGCTTATTGGTCAGAGGAGACCAGCTGATCTACAGCTGGTGTCATGATTGACAGGCTGAACAATGACAGCAAGTAAACACGGAGTGCGCATGTGTGAGATGTGATGGCAGTAGATTTTGTGATTTAGTCAGTCATTAGTGATGATTTTTATTTATTCTTCTGAAACACTGACGCTGTCCGACTCAAGAAAAACGCACTGGACCTAAATGCAGAACAGGGCCAGTTCAGTGGTTTAGGACCAGTTTATTGGAGGTTTATTTACTGTGTGTTCCAATACCCATACTGCCCTTCTATTAGCATGCCAGAACAATATGTATGTCCCAATACTAATATTGTAGCCGCATGAAGCTAATTCTTCTGAAAAGACCAAACCAGCTCAACATGACGATGCGTTTTCTGACAGCCTCTCCAGCCTCAAACAGGTTTTAACCAGAAACATAGCTAGAACAATTTATGGACATAGATTTTATATCTCAGAAAAAGTGTCTTCAAAGTTAAGTTGCATAGTTGCAGTTGCCCTGTCTGTCCGCAACGTGACAAAGACAGCAACATGATGAGATTATTGAGGTCAAACACTTCCATAACGACTATATTTTTTTGGGGGCGGAGCAGTGAGCAGGACCTGTACCCGGCGTGCACCCTGCTCCCCTTTAAAGATTTCCACGTCCATCTCCCCATTTCACAAAAGAAATGAACAGCACAGGAAAACACAACTGGTTCAAGTTGGAAATGCGACTTGTATCCGGTGTGAGCAGTCTAAATGAGTGGAAGTAAAGGGAAACAGAAAGAACCTTAAATAACGGAGGAAACTAGTTCCCATCAAGGAATAAAACAAAGAAATGGAAAAAAAAAGATAGAAATGATCATAACAATTGTTAATTATTGAATCCCTAATATGAAAAAAAATCTTCTGTTAAAACCTTCATAACATATAGAAAGGAATGAAACTGGAAAGTTTGGTGGATGTAGGAGCTACTGAATTGGAGATTTCTGAATCAGAGTAAAGATATGTATTGTTAAATTACATACATTTGAAGACACTAAAAGGTGTGAGAAAAAAAAAGTAATACTAATATCACCATGAAACTTCCCTAGTTGATTACTTACAATAAGACAATTATTTGTATTGCATGTTTTCTGAAATGTTCAGATATGCAAATGAGGCATTTAGAAGAGAAGAAATCTACAGACGCAAATAGTAGTAAAATAAACACGTAAATATGTATTGTGGATGTTTCCTTTCCACTAGTCTGAAAGAAGACAAAAAAATAGCCCAAAAACTCAAAAAGTAGGTTTTTAGATGGTGATGTATTGGCGGTTGAGTTGTTTCCACTTGACTTAAAGAACCTTTAGCTGTATTTCTTGAACGAAAGGTGCTAATGAATTTTTTTTTTATTATCAGTATAATAATTAGTTGTTGTAATAGTAGTATAATTAGTATGATTACTTTCTGTGCATGTGAATTGATGTGTATTGTCCCTTCATATTTCAAGAGAGATGATGCATTCCTGGCTTCACCGGCATTCAATTATTTTGTTCCCATTCCTCGTGGCTCCAAATACATGAACCTCATCTCCTTATATGATCTATACTATAGATCATACATCCCAAGGAGATGAGGTTCATGTATTTGGCACAATAACAGGACAGCTCCAGCTGCCACATTGTGTTTCGAGAGATCCAACTGGAAAAAAAAGCAAAACATCTCACTCTCACAATATATATCCAGGGCAAACCTGATCTGCAAAAAATACAAACAGTCAAAGTGAAGCAAATAAACAATTTACTTTAAAAATAAGATCAAATTTCCCCATTAAATCTCAGAAATTGAACAGTAGCCCCGTTTATGTTGGGCTGCTGTCAATTCAAATTCTAAATAAAACAGTACATCAAAGACTGGTCCAGGAAAGAAAAGTCACCATGTGAGAGATATCGGCTTCAGTTTGGATCATGATACCAAAAAAGAAAACACGGCTGTCTTAAACCCTGACGTGGGCGACAAGCTGTCTACTGCATCCTGGGCACACACACACACACACGCACGCACACGCACACGCACACGCACACGAGAAAAAGAAGAGCGCGTTCTCAGTTCAGACGAGGAGAGGGTTGTCGAGCACGGCCACTCCCGCTGCCACGCCTCCGTCCTCGTGCTCAGAACTCTTGGTCCTCAGCAGATGGCCCACACACTCGTTCATCACCATGTCTTTACCGCGCCTGAGAGGAAACAATGAAAGGTGGCCGATCAGAAAGGGTTTTAAGTCGACTCGGCAGGATTGGAAGTGTTCACTCTCTTGGTTTAGGTTAGGATTCTTTTTTCGGTGCTTTAGAAACAGGATCCCATCATTCCCCAAAAATGAAGTGGTGATCACACACACCTGACATATGCTCCAAACACTCCCAGCTCACTGAGACAGTTGCTGATTTTGAGAGGGGCATCTCGTCTCAGCAGGTAGTTCTGTACTGGGGCGGGGTGGATTTTGTCCATCAGAATGTAGGCCGTCCTCTCCGTGCTCCCCTTTGCTCCATGCAGGACCCGGCAGATCTCTGATCCATAGATGTTGTTCCCTGGAAAGAAGATGGCGGGTGAGAAGCTGTTTGCATGCTGCCAATACAGCAATGTCATTTCAAACTCTCCCTGTTCAAGAAATGGCGGCCAATGTGACATTTTTTATTTTTAACCATACCTCCTCCTTCTCGCTGGGGCTTCAAGACGAACCGGTCCGGGGCTGCCAAAGCCATTGCTACCGTTTTGTCACCCTCTGATCCCTAAAGACAACGACAAATTAAGTCATTCCACCTCATGACATAAACAAACTCTACAACATCCCGCCTCCCTGAACATGTGAATGTGTTATTTTCTCACCATGTCTAGCGTGTAAAGACCAGCGAAGGTCGCTCTGATCTGCTCCACTACTCGGGGCTGGTCGGGGAAGAACCGCTCTAGGACTCCGGGTCTGGTGAGCACCTGCTGGACCTTCTTGGTTCCTGCCAGGTGAGTGCTGATATCTGGACACTTCACTGCCAGGGAGCGCTCCATCAGGAGGCGAGCTTCCCAAGTCTACAATAAAAAAAACACATTACATGTTTTACTCTCCTTACTGATCCATCCAGTGCACTTTGACTGGCCAATGATTCCGTACCACTGGATTCAGACCTGCAATACGAGGCCAGGTGCTACAACTCACTGCATTTCATTTCTACTTCACACTAAATTATTTTAGTGACTTGAGTAGCATCCTTTTTGGATGACATCGTGCTGCCTCGGCCAATTAAATATGTGCAAGTGCACACTGTTGGTAGTTTACTACCAACAGTGTGCACTTGCACATATTTACTACCAACAGTGTAGTAATAGTAATAAGCATCCAGGCTTATGAATAAAGGGAGACAATGTTGTATGCTGTTAAGATTGTAAAGCCCCCTTAAGGCATTTTTGTATTTACTGATATTTGGCTACTTAAACAAAACTGGATACACAAACTGTACAACTTGAAGCCACCACTTCTATTTGAACTCTGGGGGCTGTTTTCAGACAGAATGCCTTAAGTGTGTTTGCTCTGTCTTGGTAAACACTCCCTGACTAAACAGAGCAGAGCATGGAGACGTTTGGTTTCTTTAACTGGGGGGTGGAGGAAATGTGACTGTGCAGACAATAGGGACGGAAGGAAGGAAGTAGAGCACTAAACAATCCCACCATATGATTTTGAAAGCTGCTATAAACAAAAGGAACAATAAAAGAACAACACAGTTGTACAGTGTGTCCAAGCAGTAGCTAACTGGGCAATCAGAATAAAATTTGATTTCAAGCTGTTTTAACAAGGGATGTCCCAACATAGAGGCTCATCATGATGTGATGATTCATTACAGGAGCAGTGTGTAGAATCTAGTGACACCTAGTGGTGAGGTTGCAGGTTAAATACAACTGGAGGCCCCTCTGCTCATCCCTCCCTTCCCAAGTGTGTCAGAGTACTACAGTTGTCCGTGTGTCACGTAAAAAAAAAATGTGTGTGTGTGATATATATATATATATATATATATATATATATATATAAATAAAACTGAAAAAAGAACCCGCTTCATTCTAAGCCAGCCAAAACACAACAGTTCTTAGTTTTTGGTGATTATACACTAATGAAATCATTGTACGTTATATTACATTTCTGCCAATGTATCCCTGTAAAGAGTAAGTAAAACTTGTAATAAAGATTTTTAGGGAGGACCTGTTCGGAAATGTAGTTCTGGGGCATGTAGCCATTCCTGAAGTACACCACAGCAACCTCGTGGCCGTCACTGAAAAGGGAGTGACATGAATGCACAGTAAGTACGACTGGTCCTAATTATATCTAATCAAGTAATGTATGAATAACCCATTGTCTACCATTTATTAATTTAGACTGAACTGACAGAAACACACTTACACAAATAGCTTCTTGTCCTGATCGAGGGACCCTGTTTTACTAACATCGTCGAAGCGCCTTCTTATCGTGGGAATGTTCCTGAAACACATTGACAAGAGTGTGCCGGTTACAAATATGTGTCAACTCCCTGAATCCACATGTTCCAGTTTGTCAGGTTTGCAGCATTTACAACCCATGGTTGCCTAAAGCTATTGGGGAAGGCTTACTGCTTCCCATACAGCTCCCGCTCACTCACACATACCTCTTCCACAGCTCGCTCTCTATGAAACGTTGATCAAAGATGTTCCTTTGGCTCTCCTCCACCAGGAACATGACGGCTGCTCTGTAATGACAAACGATTGCTCTCACTGCTAGCTGTACACGCTATTCTGGACAATTGGTTACTCGGAATAGTCCAGGAATGTCACTGGCAATTGTTTTGGATCAACAATAGTAAACTATACTGAATTTCTAAATACATTGCTGTCTTAATCGACTCAGAATCAGGTCTAGCCGACACTCAAAATGCCAGTACGTTAAAAAATAAAAAGTTGAACAGACAAACACACAATTAGCTCTGTAATATCTATTTTACATTGCTGTGAAAACGTATCCTTCAAACAACTAGATTTAATCCAAGTTTCTCAGTAGAAACTACAGTTTACAAGATCACATTTTAACATATGATAATTAACCTTTGCCAATAGGGTTTGGAGCTTGAACGCAACCTCCTCTACTGTTAGCTGTTAGCTGTTTTTACTTGAATAAATTCATCCAGCACTAGATCTTGGGATAAGCGGATGGAACAGTGTGAGAGTTAAGTCAGGACATCCATACTGCAAGGACATGACGTTTCCTAAGACTGAGTCCAGTGGCTGTACCTCTCTGATCCATAGAGCTCCCAGGCTTTGGCCAAAGCCCCGGCCAGACCTTTGGCAGGGTTGTTGTCTAGGATCCGCTGGCTCTCCTCCAGCTTCCCAGCCACCTTAAGGACGTGTCTGTCAGGCAAGAGGAAGAATACTTATGGTAATGAGATTCACAGCTATTCCTTTCTTTAATTTAACCGGAAATGTAGCTGCCACACTTCATGAGAAACTTAAAGTTCCCCTCCAGACACGTATAGAAAGTTTGGAGAAAAACTATGCTTTGAGTCGTATTATTTTAACATGGATTTCCCACATGAACATACAAAAAAGGGGACTGGAGGCATATCCAGATCTGGCCGGGAGGTTGATCAGCGCATCGAGACGGCAGCACAGAAGACAAGTTTTGGCCTCTGATCTATGTCCTCCTTTAGAGCACACATGTTCGACTGAGTTGAGGAGTCTGTGGACTACAATCGGCAACTGGCAGATGTATCAGAATCGTAAGTATAGTTAGCGTCTTTTATCTGCTTATGCCGTTTGCTAGCTTGTAACTGTTGAGTGCAGTTTTTATTTTTTTTGTATTAGTCAGCATTTGTGTCAAGACACGGACAGGCTTTTGAATTTGTGACGTACAAGATCTAGCTCGCCATGAGTAGTCTTAGATTTTAAAGAAGTGCACAGACATCTCCCCCTTCAGTAGAGGGATGTGAAAACACCTCTCTTTGCACAGTCAGTATAATCGGGTAAGGCTTATGCGACATAAACATAAGAAAAGGTCATCCATTAAGATGAAAAATTCTGAACACCAGAGGATAACACATTTTTTCATCAACAGCTATAAAAGAAATGTGTGATTGTCTTAATCACACTTAAAATGATATGGTGATATGGTAATGACTGTCTTACCGGTGAACATCTGCCATGCGTGATGATAGACCTCCGAAACTGGCAGCAATGGTGTTGATTTCTATCTGTTTCAGAGACGACGACCCGTCCTCCCCCTGGTCCAGCATGTAGTCGGACCGATTGAGACCCAATGCGATGGACTGGAAGGACGGCAAAGAATCCCAGCTCAAACTACGTGGATCACTAAAAAGGCACCGACGAAGGCCCACTGCTGAACATTTAGTGCAGACTGCTATTTGTAGGCTCTAAACTTGAGCCACAGCGGAAGGACAGCTCGGTGAGTTTCATTTTGGCTTTAGCAAGATTGTATGAAGTGTAATAATAAATAAATCATATATTAAAAAAAAGATATTTGCAGGCTGTCGGGACCTTGTAAGGGGGGGAAACCATTAACCTTCTGCTGCTCTCTAGCTAAAAAGTTACTTGGCCTAAGGTTATGTATGATGACTTATTTTCCCTCTAAGACAAACCTTTTGGCTGAATTAATAGGAAAATATGGTGACCTTTTGTGATTTTCCTAGTATTGTTTTATAAAGAAGTTACTAGGAGAACTTGTTTTTTTGTGGCTATACAAAAAGGCCTCCCATTCCAAAAATGGATGACGGATAATCTACAGTAGAATGCCAGTATCAGCAAGGTCAGATATGAGGGATTGACACAGGCCAGTTTTCAAAATGGCCAACATACCTGAGGCCTTCCTTCTTTCAGGATTTGTTGGTGGATCCTGAACAACCTTGCGGTGAAATCATCCACTTCAATGGTGCTAAAAACAAAGAATGTCCCCCTGTTAAAACCCTTCATCAGAATGTTGCTTGAGAGAATGCAACTATTTTGTGATCTTGAGTGGAAGTATTGTCTTTGCATGCGTAGCCACAAACTACTAAGAATGCCACCAGTACCGTTGGCTCATGTCACTACCTAGCTAGAGCCTCTTGCAGAAAGTCTGGATCCTGGCTGATCTTGTCCACCAGCATGTTGTAGTGCGTTTGCACTGCCAGAGACTGGAGGAACACGGCCTTGGGCACAGGCGTTGGGAAGAGCGTGAACGGCGCGTACGACACCAGCTGAAACAAAAACAAAGTCGTGAAGTATGAGAGAAGAATGCGGACACCAAAAGACCACTCATCACTGAACACAAGCAATGGAAGCGGCATTGGCATGCGAGGAATAAAAACGAGCACGTGGCCTAAAGATCCCGGGGGCCGCAATAAAGATCTGCCACAAATCCTGAGGACTGAAGCCAGAGAAATTCCTGACACGACTGAACGTGACCGTTGTAACAGCAACTTAGTGGCCGTGGCTCCCTTTTTCACATCACAGAATACATGTTCATATCTATTGGTTCTAGAAATATATTTTTGGAATGCAGCTTCTTCTCAATGGTTATAGTGGCTAATCTAATAGTTAGGTGTTAACAAATGATATCTACGGTGGTTGTGAATGATTTTCTAACCCTGACATAGGTCAGCTGTTCTCTGATTCACCTTCAGTAGGGGTTGAAAGGTAATCTGTGTTTTTTGATGAGGGACGAACCAATTCAAAAGCATGCATATGCTTGTGTCACGGAACTTCTGCTTTTTTTTTTTTAACTCATACTACATCAAAAGGTATTTGCAAATGCACCCTAGACCTTAAACTATCCCCAGTCACAAACAAAGTAAACAAGATGCACCTTCACTCAACGTTCTGTCACCACGGTGATGCAGCTAATCAGTTATAATGCTTTACATACGGCAATCCACTGCCATCCAATTAAATTATGCAGATAGGGTCTCTAAACTGGCAGATGCCAATGCTGGGCAACACTATTTATATATAACGTTATGTATAATATCATCATAATCTGTGCAGGTCAACTTAAGACGGTCTCTGTTTTTTTCACTTCCTACCTCTGACGAGTTGCAGGACTCTTGGATCCTCATGAGGACACCCTGCAGAAGGGCTGAATCTTTTGCCACATCCGCCAAGTCTTCTATCAGCGCAGCATCCATCATCATCTCGTCTGGTATCCCCATGGCCATTCTGATTGGTGAAATATGACATCGCAGCACATTAGGGACATATTTAGAAGTGCTGCTTGGCACAAGTCTGCGGATTTCTACACTCGCCAGTCAATGTGGGAACCGCAACAGGTTCCAACTCTGTGTTTTATATTACATAACCTGTCAGTTAATTAACCTGTTTACTAGTTGAATATACCCGTTCAAAACTCCATTAATACTACTACAACTGGAACTACACTAATAACAATGATAATAACTTATGCATAACAATATGACGAAGAGTGTGTGTATGAACAGTATAAATACAGTACAGTTTATTTTAACTTGCACATGTATATAAGAAAGTTCTATGTTTAAATTGCAATACTTATGAAGGATAATAATAATAATTGATATAGAATATTAATTAAGATTATGAAGATGTGTAATATTTGGTCAGGTTTTTGGTCAGGTTTAGGTTCAGCAACAGTATGTGCTCAAAGAATGAGGTCAGCTGACTACCTGAATATACTGAATGACCAGGTTATTCCATCAATGGATTTTTTCTTCCCTGACGGGAATATTCCAAGATGACAATGCCAGGATTCATCGGGCTCAAATTGTGAAAGAGTGGTTCAGGGAGCATGAGACATCATTTTCACACATGGATTGGCCACCAGAGTCCAGACGAAATATTAGAGTGTGTGACCAGTGTGTGTGTGTGTGTGTGTGTGTGTGTGTGTGTGTGTATAGATATATATATATATATATATATATATATATATATATATATATATATATACACATACATACATACATACATACATACATACATACATACATACATACATACATACATACATATACACACACATATACGCGACTTTGTGATGTTCTACAATGAAGAGAACATCAGTAAATGAACAAAACAGACCCGGTGCACGAGGTCACGTCCTGTGCTTTAGCTCGTGTCACTACGAACAGACCCGACCGCTCCCTGAACCAGAACATGAACGTCACAGGTCCAACACCCGGCATACGTGCCCACGCCGTTGGATAGAAGCGTGCGGCTGCTGCTCGGTAGTCTGAGGGTAGTCTGCAGCTGACGGTATCTACCTTCACGCGAGCAGCTGTCTCCAGTCCGGGTGTTCCGCTCGACGGGGCTCACGAGCACGACGTGTCGGTCCGTGTTCAGGAGAACTTCAAAGTGAACTATGAAACTTAGACACCTGTGAAGTAGAGTGATGTCCAAATCTGCACCATCCCACACATACGCGGACCTCCGCTGTTTATTAGTCAGGAAGCGTGACTGCTATTGGCTTGTTGGACTTCGTTCAGCCAATCAGTGATCAGAACGTCACAAAAAAACAAAAAGGTTGACGTCCGGTCCGACCGCTGAATCTGAAAGTGTTGAACTGAAAGCTCAAAATGCTGACTGAAGAATGAGGTAGCATTATTTTGGACTCGCGTTCACCTGGGAAGAGACAAGGAGGAGTGTCAGGTAACGTGCTGAGGTGATAAAGAGATGCATTACATAACATCGGGTTTGTTCTAAACTCTAGACATTGGAAACAAAAAAGTATCCGTGAAAATAATGACAAATGTTTCCAAGAAAATTAACCCTAACGTTATGAGGAAAAGCTCCAAAACAAGTGTTTCACCATCATGTCCACATAAAATAGAATATATATACATATATGAAAAGTATTGTAAAAAGATTCATGCAATAGGCTAATATCTTGCAAAAAACAACGAAAATAGTTCCGTCCGGGGCGGATTCCCCCAGTTGTCAGCCCACTCCACGCCAGCAGAGGGAGCTGTTGCATTATTTATGGAAGTCTCACAGCCCTTCCTGTGAGCTTCCTGGTTCATCACAGCCTTCCATAAGCTTTAAAGCATACAAGCCCACATTAAGGTCTGTTAACCAAGCATATGAGGGTGGAATAAACAAAGAGATCAAGTGTATCCAACTGGATGTCACATTAGCAGCACATGACAAGGGGGGTGGGCAGAGTGATCAGCAAGCACTGAACTGTGACTTTGAAACTTTGCACTGTTGTTTGTCCGCATGCTCGTAGATGACGAGCAGACAGCTGTCAAGGGCCGAGGCGTTGGCGTGCCTGGGCTGCAGGCACGCGTGCCACGTGATGCTCTACTGTGACACGGAAACTCAGCTGTTTGGGAGCCTCCCCATCCGGCACATCATACTGGTGTGTGTGTGCGTGTGTGCGTGCGTGCGCGCGCGCGCGTGTGTGTGTGTGTGTGTGTGTGTGTGAGAATCCCTGCATGCACAAGTAGTGATGTACAGTGTTTCTGGTTACTTGCATAGAAAACCCCACTCCTGTGTGTGTAACATCCTCTGTCACTTCCCACAGATGCAAATGCGGTTTGACGGCTTGCTGGGTTTCCCTGGAGGGTGAGTCTTTCCCGGTGTTGCTTTTTCCATTTTTTTTGTATTAATTTTACCTTTTATGAGCACAGGTACATATCAAGCAGGTTTCTTAGTCTCTCCCTTTCTTCTCAGACGAGCCCTGTCAAACAGATATAAACATGTGCAGCAGATCAAACATTCACCCATTGTCACCAGAGCACTCAAACAACAAGGGGGAAGTGAACGTATGAGAAAATACGCTTGACAGGTTATTCTGTAAGATGCCTTTATCTTGCTATAAAAAATACACTAAAAAGAACTGTAACTGCCAGACACATACTGTTTTATTAGTATGCAGCTCAATGTGAATCACTTGATCCTTTTGTGTCTGCGATTTACATTAGTCGCTGCCAGAAATCCGCCAACGCAGTGAAATTATGTAAGATGAAGAACGTCTGAAAAAAACTATGACATATGCCAAAGAAGAGTCAGAAGCAGAACTATCCCAGAAATATCTCAATTTGCAGACTTTTATACTTCCAGGAATGCAATACGTGCACCAATGCGTCTTAGTCGAACTACGCATTTGGAAAGTCACTTCCAGCCGACCATCACAAATAGATAGCAAAAAGCTGAGGATGTAATGGATGCATCATGGTGAAAATTTGGGTTCAAACATTCAACCTCGAGTTCTGCCAAGTGAAGCCCATGCTGAAGTGTCTTAAATCTGCATTATCTCTACTGACCATCAGGGGGCGACTCCTCTGAGTGTAGAGAAGTCTATGAGAAAATGACTCTACTTCTCTCTTGATGTATTCCCTCAATAAACATTGTAAACATGAGTTTATGTCTAGTTTCAAGTCTTCTTAAATACAGCATGATGTTCATTTAGTCAATTATGGTTATTTAGAGTTAAACAGATCATAAAACAGGGTTTGCTTTAGGGCGGGGATACCAGAGCCGCATACGGCCGTTGCCAGATATACAGTGTGCCTACGTCACTCCTCCGCATTCCAAATATGGTAACTTCCGTTCATTGGTTGCGGAAAGAAAACAACATGGCTATGGCCGTAATCCAAGATGGCGACGGCCAAATCGTCAAACTCAAGGTTTCATTACGACAGTCCACAAAGCAACGGGTGACGTCACACCGTGCCTTTTTAAAAGAGGCTAAATGAGACTACCAAACGTCATCACGGGCGACTAGTCAGCCTTTACAGCTGTGTTGTGTTTACTCCAGAGACTGTTTTTAAGAAGTGGACGTAATCATTGTGACGTCACCCATTGGTTTGTGGACAGATTTTTTTTTTTAAGTCTTAAATTCGGCAATTTGTCCATCACCATCTTGTTTTATTGCAACCAATAATCAGATGTTTCCGTATTTAGAATGTGGAGAAGTGACCTAGAGACGCCTTATATAGCTCTGGTAGCGGCACCTTGTAGTCCCGCCCTAAAGCAAACTCTGCTTTATGGTCTAAAATGGTCTCTAAATGAGCATAATGTACTAAATGAACATCATGCTGTATTCAAGAAGACTTGAAATTAGAGATTGAGACATAAACTCATGTTTACAATGTTTACTGAGGGAATAAATCATTTAACTTGATGTTGAGATGGAGTCTTGAGGAGTCTCTGAGGAACAATGCAGCTGACATTGTTTGTCTACTCATCTCTGGTCCCAACCTTTGACCCCTCCACTCCCACGCCTCAGGTTCGTTGACCCGTCGGAGTCCCTGGAGGCGGGGCTCAACAGGGAACTGTTGGAGGAGCTGGGCGTGGCCCTTTCTATACAGGAGGAAGATCACTTGGACTCCTGCTATGGCCATGCTTCCTCCTCCTCCTCCTCCTCCTCCTCCTCCTCCTCCTCCTCACCCCGTCTTATCACTCACTTCTACGCAAAGAAGATGGAGGAGGAGCAGATTAGGGAGTTGGAGAGAGCTGCCGTGACCACGGCACCGGATTATGGACAGGAGGTAGTGCGCACGCTAGAATGAGTGCAGTTATTAATCTGATCTCATGTCCCTCATCACCTGTTGTGTCTCCCCCTAGGTCCTCGGGATGGTCCGAGTCCCTCTCTACACCATGGAAGACGGGGGAGGCCTTGCTTCGTTCCTGTCACACTCGTTCGTCGGCAACGCCCGCTCCCAGCTGACCGACTCCCTGCTGCGCCTCCACCTGGTCGCCCCGGAGGAGCTGCGTGACGCCCTCGCGCGTGCGCTGCAGATACGGGCGAGCGCCGCAGATGAGCTACAGGCCGCCCTCTCGCCGCCGCCGGTGGAGACTAAGAGGAAGCCGCTTTGAAACGCCACCTGCACCCGCCAGCGCATCCTCTCGAGCACACAGACGCGTCAGAGCAGTTTGGGGTATCACAATTTGCAAATAAAACTCTACTGGACATTCCATCTTTTTTCCCCATAATTTTAACATCTGTTGCTGATTTTCAAAAAACAAAAAAAAACATTTTACGAGGTGAAAGCAACCGTATCAACACTCCTTTAATTAAGTTTTTGATGATTCCAGTAGGGATTTAGATGCACATCAATATCTTGCAAATGCAAAATGGCAGGCAACAATAAAAAAGCGAGCAGAGCGATGTGAGACCTAGTGCTACTGCGCTACCTTGTACGGTAATGCGCCTCGTGGTAGTTCCATAGCGAGCGGATCTGCTCGAGGTCCATCTCTGTGCCGCTCGGTTCCATTTCTGAAGCTGTATTGGCGGCGCGGCGCCCCAGTGCAACCGAGGATTAATTCCATCCGTGACATGGTATACGGCCTGTGGGTGAAGATTTGATTCCCTTTTAAGTGCACCCTGGGTGCACGTATACGCGCCTGCACCAGATGTTCCTAACCTCGTTCCCGGGCAATACAGCCCGGCAGAGAGCAGAGACACGATGCTGCCTAACGTTCAGCCTACCTACTGTTGGTGCACAATGGACGAGCTTTAGTTTGTTGTTGTTGTTGCAGATGAATCAATCTGACGTGTTGCATGGAATAAATGCAAAACACGGTTTATATTTGATCCATTACACTTGCGTTCAGTGTGACAAATCAGTCCTCAGTGTCTGACAAACGGGACGCAGAATGCACCTAATATCCAGCTTGTTATTATATAATATCTTTATTGTGGACTTAACAGGGGCAGGTTCATCCGTCATTCATCTCGGCAACAATGAGTGATGCAGGGGGAGAAGGAGTAAAGGGAACGTGTGTCTCTCGATCAGAGTCTGTGTTTCTTCATAGCTGTCAAAAGGTAAAAAAAGAAAAAAAAGAGGCACCACATCCGGCTCAACAGACAGGAAGCAGTTAGGAGACTGGGTATTAGCGAGATACACTTCCTTTGTTGTGTTTAAATTGCGAGTCTGTAGGTCTTGTTGCGCGCGTTCATGGCAACGGTTGCACCTCGCAGGATGCTGTCATGTGATGGCATTGTGAAGGGGGCGAAGAATACAAGGTCATCAGGAAAAACATTGCGAGAGAGGGAGGGATGGATGGAAGGCTTGAGTGAGTGAGGGAGGGAGAGCGGGAGCGAGGGATGCTGAAGGAGAAAAGGCGGTGTATTCATAGCAGCAGCGGTATTTATAGCCACCCGGAGGAGAGGGGAGAGCAGAGGGGGCGTGGCTGGGGCTCTCACACTGCTGCTCCACAAGGCGGAGTGGGAGGGATAGGGGAGGGGAGAGAGAGAGAAAGAGAGAAAGGCTGGCTGGCTATTTGGCAGGAGAGAGAAGGAAGGAAGGAGGGAGGGCTGTTTTTGAGTGTGTGTTTGCCTGAGAAATGAGAGAGAGGGAGGGAGGGAGCAGGGTATTGAGCTGAGAGAAATCTGTCAGATTCAAACACACTGCTCTCTCTCTGAGAGAGAGAGAGAGAGAGAGAGAGAGAGAGAGAGAGAGAGAGAGAGAGAGAGAGAGAGAGAGAGAGAGAGAGAGAGAGAGAGAGAGAGAGAGAGAGAGAGAGAGAGAGAGAGAGAGAGAGAGAGAGAGAGAGAGAGAGAGAGAGAGAGAGAGAGAGAGAGAGAGAGAGAGAGAGAGAGAGAGAGAGAGAGAGAGAGAGAGAGAGAGAGAGAGAGAGAGAGAGAGAGAGAGAGAGAGAGAGAGAGAGAGAAACAGATAGAAAGAGACAGCAGTGGACCACAAAGTGAGGTACGTACGGCTGCCACGCTGCTCGTGAATCCAATAACAACCTGTGTATTCATATAGCCTGCTGTGTGTGTGTGTAAAAGTGTGTGCATGCTAGTGGGTACTAGTGTTTATATATAGTTTTTTACAGGCGCGTTGTGTTCACGTGTGTGTGTGTGTGTGTGTGTGTGTGTGTGTGTGTGTGTGGGGGGGGTTCTAAGTGGACAAATGGCTGCAGACTGTTATCAATTATGTAATATGTGTGCACCATTTCTGGTGTTGATGCTCTGTGTGCGTGTGTGTCTGTGTGTGCGTGTGTGTTTACACGCTGAGGTGTTTGCTTGGCCATTGTGTGGAGCACCGCCACAGCGCCTTGACCATATGGGGTGGTTTATGGGGGGTGGGGTGAGGGGGGTATAACTCAACCCCCCCTTGAACAACACTGACAGCTAATTCACGTTCCCTTATTATATAATGAAGAGCAGCCTTCTCTGAGGCTTTTTCTGCAAAGTGTCTCCTTTGTGCCGCCGGTTTTAACGGCACAACGAGCTGCGATGGAAACAGAGCCCCCTGGTCTGAGGAATGGTCGTTTTAAAGCTCTCGGGGTGTTTTTTAAATAACACAGATACTTGTGCTTAGATTGTGCACATACTGGATCTGAATCGTAGGAAAGGCAGCTCACAGGTTTGATATAAAAAAGTAACATTTCCAAGTCCCGTCTTAGGGTCCATGATGCAGACCCCTGACCTCAAAGAGCCGCATCAAAACAACATGGAAACCAGTTGTTGTTTTTACAAAGACAATAAATAGCCAACAAAAGATAGAGAATCCTCTTTGTACCAGCGAGGACCAAATGTGTGTATTTCATGTGCATTATTTTATTTTTTTGACCCTACACATGCATTGAGGTGCTTGAAGTGATGCTGATTCTGATCCGAATCCAAGACTTGTTTGCCCAGTTTTTTGCATGCTTTTCAAACACCTGCATCGTCGCTAAAACCTTCCAATAAAACTTTTTAAAAACACTTCCACATTAAACAGCCGGAGGCATCCGCAAGAGTTCAAAGTGTTTCAAATAACGTTTTGCTTCAAGTTTGTGGAGGCATGTGATGAAAAATGTTTTCTTCATGATTCAAGATGTGATATACAAAAGGTAGTTTTGATGTTTGAAACAACATGAGCAGAGATAAGAGATGTATTTTCATCCTGTAATGGGAGGGGGGGAAGTACTCACTTCTCTTACAGTAAAAACAGAAACAACACTCTGTAGAAACAAACATTTTTGCTAAAATAAGAACACACATATTAGCATCTAAAGTGACAGTACTTGGTATGTACGATGGTCCATTTCAGAGTAATGCATACTATTGTTTTATAGTACTTTTACAGTACTTTAATCTCTTTTTTTTAATTTTTTATCAGTAACTGGCAACTAAAGCCATCACATATGTGTGGCGGAGAAAAAGTATGAAGCAGCATCAAAGTTCCTGAAGTAAATGTACAACAGTATTCACAGAACGGAGCTCTGCTGAGCCCCGTCACGGGGGACGTGCTGGTGGAGAAGTGGAGCTTCCAACAGGGCAACCTCACAGCGCCGACCTTCCTTTGCTTTTTTTCATTCATGCTATTCGCCAGGTATACATACTGCAAACATTATCTGTATATGATCCTCTACATCATTTTATTTTTTTGCAGCCTGTGTGATACAAAACTGCCCTCTGGGCTCATGCAATTAGGTAGCATGCCAGAATCTGAAAGGCACCTTATCCCCCACACTGCCAAATGCTATTAATTCCCACCCTTTTTTTGTTATAAATGTCAAGTCAATGGTGGCCACACTTCTTCTTTTTTTTATGTGATGCATCACGTTGCCACCTTGAAAGCAGTCTGTGTGCTTGTGTTTTGGCAGTCACAAGAACCAGGACTGAGCCGCTGCTGAAAACCTGGGAGATTTGCAGGTTCAGAGTAATTCTGGTCCGCAGGTAAAAAAAAACCTGTGGCAGCGTGCAACGATATGGTTTCCTGTTTTGCTATGGCTGCTGAGAAGGGTGTCTGAGTGCAGAGAGACTTTGTGGTGTGACGAGTTTGGATTTGGCCACTTTGCGTAGCTAATCTTGCATCTGCCTCAAATCTCACGACGGGTTCTCAATGAAACCCGGGGCCAGAGCCCGTTGTAGTAGGAGGCTGCAGGAAGCTGCGTTTTCAGATTTGCTTTGCAGTCTGGCAGCCGACGAGTGAGCTGACGATTCAGTTCCCAGCTTCCCGGGGTTTCAAAGTGGATGAGAGTCAGTGTTAGAATCTGATCGGTCGTGTGTTCTCGTTCCACCTCTTCGCATACTGAAGCTATGTCAGGGTGAGGGTTGGGGTTGGCGTCAAACCCTTGGTTAGGTTAAGTAACATCATGGTTGGGCTTAAAATAAGTACATAAACTTAGGTTAAGGCAATAAAACCAATTGCTTAGGTTTTAGCAGCAAAACCTTTTAGGAAAAACGTCACAGTTGAGGTAGAAAAAACCTAACCAAAATATTGAAAACATGTCACAAAAAATAACAGCTCTAATTTTAAATTGTCATTGACCCCTTTGACCGGCTTAACACAACTTAACACTATCAGTGTGGTATTTCTCAAGACGAGTACTCTGGCCTTGATTTGTAAAATAGCTGGAGTGCACCTTTTAATGGCATTCGGGGGTATTTGGATTGCCTAACGCACAAACTAACACAAGTAAGACAACCCAGTCAGTTATTTGTAGGCTGCCTAGTTCAGAAAATGTGATTCAACAAGACGTTCATATAAATGCGCCACATGAACCTGAAAATGAGCGTAATATGTCTCCTTTAAGCTCTATCTTTCACTGGAGGGACCTACAACACTGTTGCTAGACACTGTATCCATCCAGATAACATAATTACAAAAGAAAAGAAAAGACATGGCAGATGCTGTTGCTCTGCACGTTGTGATGAGTTCTGTAGATCACAAGCTGTGGCTTTTGACAGCAGTCCTGTCTGCCGCTTATTTTTTGAGCTAATTCCATTACACTTCATGTCGGTGCTACACCTACAGTAAACGCCCCCGCAACAGGATAACAGTGCACACACTGAATAAATCACTGCGACTGCCAATGGGCTTGTATTTTCAGTTCGGCTGGTTGGTTTGTCTGTTTGCCTGCAAGGTTTTCATGAAACCTGATGGAAGGGCGTAGCCAAAGAAATAAAATAGGAGTATGAGGGACATTCAAATCAACGTTGCAGAGTGGTCAGAGTGGCGGCCATTTTTATGACTACTTTTGCCATTGCGATCGTTGTAGTGGGATAACTTCTGTTTAAAGTAAACATACCTGTAGCTCTCTTCACAACAACACAGACACAGGTTGGTTCTTTGGAACGGGCGTTTATTGCTTTGCTCTTCTGTCTTTAATGCATCCACATCACGCCGTGAGAACTACATGAATGAACACAGTAAGCACGTCCAATTAATTATACATTACCGAAGAAAATAAGGTACAAATTCCGCTTGGCGAGAATATAACAAAGTTTCACATATAAGATAAAATACCTCGTTGGCTGCTTGTCCTGAAAAGAGGTTCTTAAATCCTCGAAATCCTTCACAGTTCGTTTTGACCTCCGACAACAGTGAAACTCCAACTTAATTAGCAGAGCGCCGTAACATGTGCACACCTTAGGTTTTCCTTTGTCCGTTGACAAATTCCGACGCAGCAGAAACCACAACAGAGAACTTTAGTTCCGAGAGAAACAAAACACAACGGACTAAAATCTAACTATTACATCACATTTCCTATTTATTTACTGTATGAGACTGAATATAAACTATAAGTTTACTATGAATGATGCATTAATTATGCATCATGAACACAGCACATATTTAACAGCACTTACACTCCCACCAAATCACTCTTTAACTTAAAATGTGGGATTTCTTTTACCAAATAGCCTATTATGAAAGAATCAATAAAATGATTTTGGTCTGCATAGATGTGACCTTATGTGTGATTTTAGTTAGCCTCTAGTAAGGTAACTACCTTGTGGATAGGCCTTTCAAGGTAAACTAATCTAGTGTGTGGTGTTCCCTTATCAAATGTAGTGTCACTGATTAGTAGCTTCAGCTTTCGCACCATGCCGTCTGCACTAGGATGAGCTTCTATAACTCTGGCAAGCTTCCACTCGTTTCTTGGTGAGCTGTCATCTTGTAGAATCACAATGTCATTTACTTGTGAGTTTCGTGATGGTTTTTGCCATTTCTGGCGTTGTTGTAGATTTAGCAAGTATTCCTGTTTCCATCTTCGCCAGAATTCGTTGGCTAGGAACTGCACTCTTTTCCACCTTTTACATAGATATAGGTCTTCTTTGCAGAACTGTCCAGGCGGGGGCAGAATGATTGATGATTTCATGGTTAGTATGTGGTTGGGGGTGAGAGGTTCTGGACCGTTAGGATCGTTAAGGTGTTCAACACTTAGTGGCCTGCTGTTGATTATAGCCATTGTTTCGTAAAGGAAGGTCCTCAGAGTTGTGGTGTCAAGTCTGCTTGCGGACTTGTCGAGCATGGTAGTCAGGATACTCCGAATTGTTCGAATTTGGCGCTCCCATACTCCACCCATATGACTCGCTGATGGGACGTTCATTACGAATTCACAACCGATCGCTCGTTGACGTTCTTGATCCATTCCCTTGAGCAGCTCAGAAAACACTCTCTTAGCACCCATGAAATTTGTTCCTTGGTCGCATCTCAATTGGCGTACAGGACCTCTGATAGCCACAAATGTTCGAAGTGCATTTATGAAGGCGTCTGTTGTCAAGTCGTCCAGCGTCTCAATATGCACTGCTCTGGAACATAAGCAGGTAAACAACAATCCATATCGTTTTAATTCCTTTCTTCCTTCCTTCACGACGAAGGGGCCGAAACAGTCAAGACCACAGTAAGTAAAGGGAGGGGAGGTCTCTGTTCTCTCTTCTGGCAGATCCGCCATTTGTTGAACTTCTGTAGTTCTTCTGTATCTCCTACATTGTACACACTTGTAAATGTGTGAGGAGACTACATTTCCACATCCCAAGATCCATATTCCGTTCGCACGCAACTCGTTCATAGTCATGCCTCTTCCTTGGTGATAAACACGCTCATGATGGTGTTTGACGAGCAGGGCTGACACATGAGATTTTTTCGGAAGTATTGCAGGATGTTTTACGTCATGATGCAAGGCTGATTGGGATAGCCGTCCTCCCACCCTAAGAACATTTTCCTTGTCCAGGAATGCATTTAACTGGTGTAACTTGTTGCGCTTGTTCAGAGTATGTACTTTCTGAGATTTTATTTTGTGAATGTCTTCAGCGAAGGCTTCTTCCTGCACCAGCTTGATAATGAAGACTTCCGCTTCTCTTCTTTCTTCAAGACTGGTTGCTTCGTTCGTTCTTGTTTGAAGTCCCTTGGATTCTCTGAAAAATCTCTGGAGCCTGGCGACGGCCTTCACTGCTCTAGACCAGTCAGAAAATTTAATTAAGTGGTTTACCATTGTATTTACTTCTTTCGTCCTGACTGTGTGGACGTGGGTTTTGCGAAGCTCAGGATCGGTCGCTTCTACTTCTCCCACCATTTGCTCTTCAGGTGGAAGATTTGGCTGCCAAAGAAAGTTGGGTCCTTTCAGCCAGTTCGACTCTTTCAGCTGAACTGCACTCAGTCCTCTTGAGGCGCAGTCGGCTGGATTATTTTCGGAACTGACATGTCGCCATTGTTCAGGATTTGTGCTTGTTTTTATGCGTTGGATCCGGTTAGCTACAAAGGTGTGAAATCTCTTGGCGTCGTTGTTCACATAGCCAAGGACCACCTTCGAGTCTGTCCAGAAACACTCTTGCAGGTTTTCGATCTCAAGCTCCCTTTTAACAAAGTCACCATTTCGGACTGAAGTCACAGCTGACGACAATTCAAGTCTTGGGATAGTTGTTTGTTTGGTAGGGGCTACTCTTGCCTTTCCCATGACAAGTGAGCAACTTATCTGTCCCATTTCACTTGTAGCTCGAAGATATGAGCATGCACCATATCCATTGAGACTTGCGTCTGAAAAGTTATGAAGCTTATAACGCCTAACCTTGCCAAAGCTTGATGGAAGGTAGCTTCTTGGAATCTTTAGGGCTGCGAGGTGAGGCAAATCCTTGAGCCATGACTCCCATTGTGGCAGGATGTGCTCTGGGAGATCTTCGTCCCAGCCTACTTTGTCTCTGCACAACGTCTGAAGGATCTGTTTGCCGACTAGTATGAAAGGAGCCACAAATCCCAGCGGATCATAGACTGACGCGACAGTTGAAAGAACCCCTCTCCTTGTCAGTGGATTTTCCTTAACTACAACCCTGAATTGGAATTCATCAGCTTCGATGCACCACTGAACTCCAAGTGCGCGTTCAATGTGAAGATTTCCTAGAGCCATGTCTAGATCTTTGGCTTGGGCGCGTTCCGCAAGTGGTATTGCAGCAATCACTTCTTTGTCGTTTGACACAAACTTGTGTAGCCGGAGGTTTCCTGTTCTGCATAAGGCTCTCGACTCTTCCACCAGGTGTATGGCTTCAGCAGGTGAACACACGCTTATTAAGCCATCGTCGACGTAAAAGCTTCTCTGAATGAACTTGATAGACTCTTCGCTAAATCTTCCATGACCCTGCGATGCCAGATGCTTAAGTCCAAAGTTGGAGCAGCCAGGGGATGAAGCTGCCCCAAACAGGTGCACCCTCATTCTGTACACTGACGGGTTGGAGTCCAGATCACCGTTGTCCCACCAGAGAAACCTTAGGTAGTCTTGATGTTTCTTTGCAACATGAAACTGGTGGAACATCTTCTCAACGTCACACATTATGGCAACTGGACCTTTTCTAAATCGACATAACACTCCGACCAATGTGTTAGTTAAGTCTGGCCCGGTCAAGAGATGATCATTTAGGGAAGTTTCTTGGTAGCGTGCAGAACAGTCGAAAACCACACGGATTTTCCCTGGTTTGTGGGGGTGGTAAACTCCGTGGTGTGGAATGTACCATGCTGGTTGGTTATTGAGTTCAGGCTGTGGAACCTTCTCAGCATCTCCTCGGGTTATGTCATTCATGAAATGGACATAATCCTCGTAGTACTGCTTATTTCTCCTCAGTCGTCGCTCTAATGAGGTGAGCCTATGAACTGCACATAGTCTGTTGTCTGGTAGATTAGGTTTGTCCGTCTTGAAAGGAAGCGGGAGCTCATAATGGCCGTCTTCCTTCTGCCTTATGCCTTCTTTCGCTTTAAGCAAGAAGAGAAGGTCTTCCTGAGAAACTGGGTTATCATCTGTAGTGTGGTCTGTGAAGTCAGATTCAAGGACCTTGATTATGTCTATTGGGTTGATTTCTTTGACTCGAGTTTTGCAGACAAAGTGAACTTCTTTCTTCAGCTCAACGGATGGTTGTACGGCAGGTGTCACTTGTCGCACTATGATTCTGTGACTGTTTCCTATTGCGTCGCCGTAATTACTTGCTGGATTCGAGCAGCCGATAATGCTCCAGCCGAGATCAGTTCGCTGTGCAAATGGAAGATTTTCTTCACCACAAAGGATCTCTCTTGGAAGAAGGGCTTGATGACAATTATAGCCTATCAGCAGACCTACTTCGCAGTCCAGCGGTGGTGGGATCTTGTCCGCCAATTGCTTCAGATGAGGCCATTTTAGAGCCGTTTCAGCGGTTGGAATGTGCGATCTGTCAGCAGGAATAAACTCTCGTGTGAAAAGTGGTGGCAATGGGATCCTTTTCTCTAAGTTGTATCCTCTCACTTGTAGATTTGTCAGTTTCTGGCATGGTATAACTGTCGATCTTGAAGACATTGTGGACAGACGCAAACTAACACTCTCTTTATTTGTGTTGAGCTCTTGGGCCACTTCATCTAGGATGAAAGTTGTATCACTCTGCGTGTCTAAGAGTGCGTAGACTAGAACTTCTTGATCTGGTTGTTTTATGGACGAAACCCAGACTGGTATGATTGAGGACGTCTGTACGTTTGGGCCTTCTTGTACAACTCTGTTGGTAGTTGCTGTTGCAGCTATTTCTTTGGTATCTGTTCCTTCCTTTGAGTTGTCGTCTCCTTTTGGGGGTGTTGACCTTTGATTTTGCTTGAATTTGTCATCATGCAAACATGTTGGATGTCTCTTCTGACATATTTCACATGTGCCTTTGTTATCACACATTTTTGAGTGATGACCAGTCTTCAAACATCCGAAGCAAAGTTTTTCTGCTTGCACAAACTTAACACGATCTTGAACCATCCTTTCAACAAACTTCCTGCACTTAGCGAGGACGTGTCCTGTTCTTTTGCAGAAGATGCATGATGAGATGTTGCTCTGAGTTGTGTTTGTTGACAGTGTCTTTGCTTGAATGGTTTGACTTCGCAATTGCTTTGGTTTCTCGCTTTCTATACTCTTAAGAGCTTGCATTGAGGAAATAGGATCACAAGCGAGATCGGCTTCCTTCGATATAAAGTCTACAAACACTTTGAATGGAGGGTACTCAGAAGTTGCTTGTCTGGCTTCCATTGCTTTGCGGTTCCAACTGGATACCAGCCAATCCGGCAACTTCAGCAGAATTTTTTGACTCTCGTTGCAGTCATTAAGAACATCCAGTGACCTAATGTGGGGCATTGCAGCTTCGCAACTCTTGAGAAAGTCTGCAAAGTCTCTTAGCTCACAACCATTCCTAGAGCTTACCTTTGGCCATCCGTGCAGCTTGTCTCTGAAGGACTTCCCAATTATGAATGGATCTCCGAAACGTTTTTCCAACAGCTGCCAGGCTGAGTCATATGCCGCACCAGTACCTAGGAGGAAAAATCCTTCCACAGCTTTCATAGCGGCTCCCCCTAAGTACTTCCTTAGGTAATACAGTTTTTCATTCTTCGGAATGTTTTTCCTGTCTATTAATGTTTGAAAGGATAAGCGCCAGTCTTTGAACTTCAAAGGATCTCCAGTGAATACTGCGGGCTCTGGTGTTGGGAGATGATTTGAACTTATGGCTTCTGCAAGTATGTTGACCAGATCAGAGCTATTCTGCCCGTGTGGCATAGACATTGAAGTTGGTAGGGCTTGAGGCACAAATTGTGGACTTTGAGAACCAGGAGCTTGACTTGTAACGGGTAGGTGTTGAGGAATAACTGGGGAACTTGTGGAGTTAAGAACTTGAAGTTCTCCTGCTGGTTCAACTCCATGCAGAAAGTCAGTTGGCTTAATGCTTCCTTCGACTTGATCGTAGACCTTTATTCGAGCGTTTGCGGCATTCAGCTTCTTAATTTCCTCTAGGCGTTCCAGCTTTCTACGCTTGTCTATCATCGCCTGTTTTCTAACTAGGTTCTCAGATTCAAATTGTGCCAAAAGCTGTCTACCTTCGGCTTCTAGCCTTTGAAGCTCTGTCTCTTCCCTTTGTTGTTCATCCAACACTGCCAAAACTTCCTTGGATGCGGCAGCTTCAGCTGCAGCTTCGTTTCTTCTGACTGATTGAATGCTAGAGCGAGTAGATCCACATTTTGAATGACTAGAGCGTGACTTTGATAAAGAATCTGTTGAGTCTAGGATGGAGCCGACATCGGGCCAAGATTCATCCTCCTCATCTGCAGTATGCCCTTTAAGTTGTCTTTCTGCCCTTTGAATGATGAATCCTGAAAGAGATATGCACAGGTCAACTCTGCGTCGCTGGCTTGGTTCGGGAGTTTGCATTTGACGTAACTCTTCATAAATGGCCTGTACATCAGAACACGTTCCTTTTATGTTCTCAATCAGTTCATTTAATTCTTCCTCAGAGGCCGCATCAGTCAATATCTCCTTGCCTATTCTTGCATGATACTTCCATTTCTCATGGATGATTCTGTACCGACGCTGTACTCTCTTCAGCCTTTCTTCTTGAAGTTCTTTTCCTTTCTCTGTCAGTGTTCGGGTTCTTTCACTTCTTCGTATTCTTTCCACTTCTTCTGTAGACTCAGTGTCTGTAACTTCGGGTTGAGCAGGTGATGGGGTATTTTCACGACCGGTCTCAGTGCTCGTGTCTGACATTTTGAGATGGCTATGGTGTGTGTAATTATTGAGTTAGATTTATATTAGGCTGTGTGAATGTGAGCTACAGTAAGCCTAAATGTAGGATACTAGGAAGATTAAAGGCAATATGAATTCTTTAACTGTGTGAAGACTAAATGAGTAGCCTAATTTTTAGACTTAAACTTCAATATTGCATCAATAAACTGTATCAAAATGTATCGGAACTTAGCTACACTTCAAGTTGACTTCAACTTCAAAATATATTAAAATAAGACATTACTTTGGCACAGAAACACCTTGTACACCTTAATCAGTGAGTTTAGAGATGAATTAATTAATGTATCACTTTGCAAAGGAAATATTTTACATCAGCAGAAGTGCTCTTTAGACTTGGTTAGCATTACTCTCCATTAAGCACAACATCTAAAATCTTGATTCAAACATATTCTTTTCTTTCGCTTTAATACTCATACTTATTCACTCCCTTATGGAGTTAAATTCCCATTTACCTTGTAGCATGTAACGGCCAGAAACCACAGCACAATAGATATATCCCCAAATATATAGCCTAGGCACTGTAATACAAAGTTAATAGAGCTGAGTCCTTAGTTGCGATTTCCAAGTTGAACCACTTCTCACCACTTTAACTTGACTGGTGGAGCGCTTCTTGGCTTCAGCTTGGAAGGTTGCGCTTTCGACACAGTCTATTCACCGTTGCTTGCATTCGCTATGGTGACCACGTCATGGGATCGCTTATCTGATCTGCTGGATGAGTTGGTACTGCGGCGGCGGTCGCTTAGTCTCTCCTACCCGTGTTGAGCAGGCGAGTTCTCACTGTAGCTCTCTTCACGACAACACAGACACAGGTTGGTTCTTTGGAACGGGCGTTTATTGCTTTGCTCTTCTGTCTTTAATGCATCCACATCACGCCGTGAGAACTACATGAATGAACACAGTAAGCACGTCCAATTAATTATACATTACCGAAGAAAATAAGGTACAAATTCCGCTTGGCGAGAATATAACAAAGTTTCACATATAAGATAAAATACCTCGTTGGCTGCTTGTCCTGAAAAGAGGTTCTTAAATCCTCGAAATCCTTCACAGTTCGTTTTGAACTCCGACAACAGTGAAACTCCAACTTAATTAGCAGAGCGCCGTAACATGTGCACACCTTAGGTTTTCCTTTGTCCGTTGACAAATTCCGACGCAGCAGAAACCACAACAGAGAACTTTAGTTCCGAGAGAAACAAAACACAACGGACTAAAATCTAACTATTACATCACATTTCCTATTTATTTACTGTATGAGACTGAATATAAACTATAAGTTTACTATGAATGATGCATTAATTATGCATCATGAACACAGCACATATTTAACAGCACTTACAATACCTATGGGCGAGAAGCGGCCTCGCTGAGGTGGCGCCTAAGAGCTAGGAGCAGTGTAGTGGTGTTGTTATGCAGCGTAGCGAGCCCGAGTGAATGAGTTAAGTTTAACTCTTGTAACAACGTTTTTCAGCTGGTTTTCTGTAACCAGTGTAGCTAGCGGGCAGCTGGCTAGTTAGCTAGCTTTTATGCTGCTCATGTTTGGAGAAAATACGCTAACTGGTCCCTTCACCTCGCTCCGCATCGCTCCGGAAATGGTCAAGCTAACTAGCTAACTGGCCAGCGAGCTGCAACAACACTTTGTGGGCCCCACTGACGTGTGTCGTCACCCTAACAACCGACAACAAGCGCCTTTTTTTTTTGTTCTACTCAAACGGCCGTGAGAAACGGTTCAATGTCCGGTTCTTTTTTATTTATTTCTATTTATGGCAGAAACACATTATTTTCCACTAATGTTTTTTCATGAATTTATCATCTTGTCTGCTCGATTGTTTAAGGCCATTTTGTCCCGTTTCATCGTATTCTTTCAACTGTTTATCTCCCTGCTTCCTCCTGCTGCATGAGCGGCAACGCACATCTTTTTACAACCAAATTTTGCCTGCAGGAGCCTCTCCAGTCAGTCCGTCAGTCAGACGAGCGTCTCACCAGACTAGCGGATTTGTGTTCAGAGCAGTGAACACAGATCACGCTCAGCACTCTCACACCTTCTTCATTTTTTTTTTTTTTTACATTTCAGCGCTTAATCTACAATTGCACCACACTGATAAGGATAATACTGTCAGCGCCCACATTTCCCCCCAGAAAGTACAACTTTTCAGGAAGTGAGATCATCTGGCCGTTGGGTCCCGTTGACACCCACGTGTGAGCAACGTTTGGGCCTTGGCCCGTGTGTTCTGTGGGGATCGGAGACGATTCTCTTTCCAGCTGTTGAGAACCAATGCAGCTGCAGTAATTTAAAAAAGAAAATAATAAAATGCATTTGTGCAAGACACATAATGCGAGATAACGTCTTGCACCGTGACCGGCTCAGAAGTAGCACAGTTCCTGAGAGCGGTTGGCTCTCAGGAAAACCCCACATGATATCGGACATAACATCAAATACAATATCCCACTTGTGCTACTGCAGCTTTATGCTCCGTTTTTTTTCTTTCAGAGGAAATTGGCAGAAAATCCCCTTAGCACTTGTCGTCAATCTACTTTATATTCAATATGTGTGCCACACGACCTCTTTCTGTCAATGCCCTTGACTTTTAAGTATGAAACACTGTTCCCAGATAACCTCCATCTCTTTGCCCCGCTGCCCTTTTTGCTCCCCCCATCCCAATCAGCCTTTTTCCCCGATCTGCTGAAGCTTTCACAAACCCCCTCCTCTCTGCTCCTCAGATCATTTACATTCGCTTTGTTCTGCGCAGATTAAGGTCGCACGCTGATGAAGTCGCGCGCCGATGAAGGCCTCCGAGGGTCTCGTTGTCTCATTTCTGGAAAATATCTCCTCTGCACTTCTCTATTTAGTCTTAGTTCTCTCTGAAACCGTTGTGTGTCTGCACCACATCCACCGCACAGTTTTTGGAAATTTAGTTGTGATAAATACAATAACGTCCTGACAGTGTAGACCCGTTAAACAATGCTCTCATGTTTCAAACCTCCATCCACAATACTAAGTTTTTTCCAACCGCTCCAATGCTTATACAGGGGACCCCCGTTAAGCCACATTCAATCTTCAAACATTCATTCAAACATTCAAGCGTTGTAGTGAGTGTGTTTTTCTTCAGCTGCCATTTTATTCAGTAGCTTGAGACTGATTGAAGAACAATGTTTCTAGTGAAAGCGACACACTTTGGCATTCGGAGTTCTGAAACACGTTGAGAAACTGACACAGGATGTGGGATGTGAAGTTGACTGTGTGTGTGTGTGTGTGTGTGTGTGTGTGAAGTCCCCTTCTCGATACAGCTTACGCTGACTAATAAACAACCATGCAAATGCCTGTTACTAATGCAATGTAAGCACTTAGTCATGTGTAGGACTGATTTGCTAAACCTTTATAAAAGTAGGATGACTGGGCTTTGAATATCTCCTGCACTCACTCACGGTTCAGAATCAAAACATTTTTATTGTCTCACAAACCTGGCTTTCTCACTCAACAGCATCCAAACTGTTTAATTTGTTTGAAAGAAGGCATAATCTGCCGTTTAAAGGGAAACTCCGGTGAGTTGGCAGCCTTGCGTGAGATAGATTTTTAAAAAAGAACAACGCAGAAGAGGCAGAGATATCCTCATTAGACCCTATTTTTGTGCCACACAAGTGTTTGAGACTACGCTTCCCATAATGCATCTTAATGCCTACTGTCATGAAACCCTCCCTGCTTGGTAAACACCAATGTCTTTTTCACACAGGTTTTACATTTACAGGTCCCATGGAGTTGTGTACTTAACTATTTTGGGCGGCCCCCTGGTTCGGGTCATAAAAAGTCTCGTTAATTTTCTCCCCAGATAATGTGACACACCGACTCATCAGATGATAATTGTAAACTAGCTAGCAGAGGCGTCGGCCGTGTCTGTGGGAGTGAAGCCAAACCTTTTGCCTCTGTACTTTTATAAAGACCAGGGATACGTGCAAACTTTGACGCTTAAGTTAACACGTGTCTTCACACTTCTTCACACATTATGCAATTTCGCTGCCTAAAGATTTGACATGCGCTCTTGTCTAAACACACAGTCAGTGCAAAAGATGAACATATGTTACAAAATACCAAGCTGTTTCTATGTTGAGTAAGGAGATCATTAAAGGAAAACGTGCTTTGTTCTCTGCCCAAACCTGATTGGGCAAGACCCGGGCCAGGCTCGGGCCGGGCTATAATCTTTCAAAATTCCCCCGGGCTTGAATCCAGTTTCCCAGCATTTATTCCAGGCGTTATGTGGACCACTTGGTAGGAGGAGGTAGCTTGTTAAATTCTTTAAAAATATTATTACTTTTATTCTTTGACAGTGGAAATTTGGGGCTTTATTCAGTCTCGTGCCCAGAACTGCTGACGTGGTTCGGGTTCGGGTTAGGCTTGGACAGAAACTGTGCGAGTTCATGTGGGGTCATGACATCACAAGGGAACTACTCATGATGAGCAAACTGACTTTGATGTGTGAAATTGGTGGAGTTTGTTTTTAACATGTGTAAAAAACAATGGGAACCCACTAGTGGTGCAACAGACCACTGTTGATCTGTAGCCTACAGATCTGCCTCACGGTTCGGTACGCATGTGAACCGTCAATACAGTTTTTAACGTTAACTATCACTGTGTGAAAAAATCATGATATCATTTGATATGCTTTTCTAGTCTCTGATCTCTGATAATGTTACTTTGTTAACAACTAATCTGTGTTTAAATCAACAGCAGGAGAGCTAATAATGCTAGCAGCACCGCTACCAGCTAACGAACAAAGGTTCCGTTACATTATGATGCGTATGATGCATAAATCCTAACGTTATCATGATGTGTTCAAATATAATCTTGTAAAATTTAGTGTTTGTAAGAAACTTGATTAAATAAATAGATATTAGAGATGAATTATGAGCTGGGCAACTTCCTAACACAAGCTAGCTAGTATAATACATCATACCCTAGAACACTAACGTCGGGTGATTTTCACCCGAGCAATTGTGTTTACGTTATTTTCAGTGTGTTGCTTTTTCTGAGTTGCGTGGGTCCTTGTGTAGCTTCCTGCTTCTCACTGACGTTATTGAAAGTGGGCGTGTCTCCATGCTCCGATCCCTGTTTTTTTCAACAGGCAGGTCGTTCGGGTGATTTTCACCTGACGTTAGTGTTAGAGGGTAAATTTCGGATTGTTTTTTTTTTTACATTGACATATGACTTTTCCTTCACAGAACAAGGCTCACATGTCCCAGGAACATGTGGACCAAAGAACAACTTCATAGCTCCATTATTTATGTTTTTAATCGTGTTTTATTGACGATTTCATCATTTTTCACCCAATTTTGAGCCTTTTTTCATGGTGCCCCGATGATACCTGTTTTTCATTTTATGAGAAATTCTATAGGTTAAAATAATGGAAGAGGACTTCAATTTGCCTTGTACAGTTGTATTTTAATATATTTTGATTAAGTATTTTTTATCAGGTACTTTATAGCGGGTGAAAATCACCCGACGTTAGTGTTAGTGTGACTATTTTTAACGTTAGTGTTCTAGGGTTAAAACTACTAATGATAATATTTATTTTAATCCATACAATTATAATCTTTTATTTCCTTATTTGAATTGTGTGTTTCTTAAGAAGAAAAAAACCCAATTGCGATAAAGAAGTAAAGGGATAACATTTAGAATTTTTGATTGTTTACATCAAAAATCTGTAGCTTTGTAGACCAGCTGCTGTAATCAAACAACAAGGGGATCTGTATCTGCCAATATGGATCAATATGATTCTGAGCTGTGATATAATCCAAGCTTTTTGATCCGTTGCACCACGAGAACCCACAAGGCACCTGTGACAAACTGTTATATCGAGAAAAATCAGGACCCAACGTTGATCACTTGGCGACATCCCACTGTGACTCTTTGACCTTGAAGCAGTTTGTGTAAAATAGCAGAATTGGAGACATTGGCCTGCGTGTTTGACTATTACCTTTATGGACGTTGCAAACCCCCAATCCCTCGAAGCGTTGAATAGCCTTCACCACTGCTGTTACTCATCACCTCCTCATCTTCCCATCCCCCATCCTTCCTGTCCACATCACTTTGCCCTCTCGCTGTCCATTCAGCGCTGTCCCTCCTGTTAAACCTTCCTTCTCTGGTGACACTGTCCCTTTCTGTCTCGTCGCCCTGGCCTCATTTGTCCCCTGGCTCTCTCATTTTCCCACCCTGATCTCAATAAACCTTTTCTTTTTTTTTGCTTTCTTCTCATCTCTCCCCCCCTTTTTCGTCCTCTAACCCTCTGTCTGCTGCTCAGGCCAGTCCACCTATGGATCAGCATCCTCGGCAGAAAGCTCAGGGATTCATCGAGTGCATCGACCCGACCGAGATCCCCACGGAGTGCAGCTGGGCGACCCCGATGTGCTGCACGCAGTCATAGAGCAGCGAAGGGCCGGGGGGAGGCGGGGGTCAGGGGTGAAAAAGGTTGCAGACGGACAACGCCTGAGTGAGCACCCTGAGGTCAAAAAGGTCTCTGCGGGAAGGGGCAGAATACGAGGGGAACCGGGCCATCAGGGAGGCAAGTCTCAGTGACAGCGCCTGTGTGGGGGTCAAAGATGATGACGGCACATGGAAAGCTGAGGAGGGAGAAGGGCAGCCTGGCCGAGTACGAATCGCAGATGAAAGGTGAGTGTGTGTGTATGTGTGTGTGTGTGTGTTTGTCTCTGTGTTTTTGTCTGTGCCCTTTATTGCACTCACCCACATGCATGAATGCATAAGAAATAGCACGCATGGGTGTTTGTGGCTGCTCCGCACGCTCGTCGATCCCTGGACTCCCGCCCAACGTATGTGTGTCCACGTTTGCGTGCTCGGACACAAAAGCACGGCGTCGCAAACCAAATGAAAGCCCTCCTCGTTCAGAGCTCGCCGTGGATCCATACAGAGTCTCCTCAAGCCAACAGGAGAGAGCAGCGTCCCCTAATCACAGCAAAGACACATGAGCGTGGCCGATGTTGGCGTTACAAGATTTCTCACATGACAACAGCAGTGTGTGTTTTTGTAGGGTGCATGTCGTAGCTGGGCGGCTCTCTGTACTGTACTACAAGGGTGTATTTATAGCCAGTATTAGTAATGCTGTCTCCTCACATCCAGTCAGCCCCGGGCCGTGTGCTCATACAGAGACGGGAGAAGACGAGTAAACAGGGAGGAGAGAGGAGAGTGGGAGGAGAGCTGGGTGGGCTATGGGAGCGAGGGAAGAAAAGAACGAGAGAGCCTGAGAACAGGTAGAAGAGAGAGAGCCAAGCAAAACCGGGGTTATTTGAGAGAGCGATGTTTGGCCTTTTCAAACTGAAGTGCAGCTTCTGTGTACAATGCATGGCCTTGTGTTGAACACACAAACTCACTTGCATGTATGCTTGGGTTCTTACAAGCTGTGTGCAAACGGCAGCACAAATACTGTTTTGAAAATTGTTGTATTTTCTTCGAAATTTCTCAAACAATAGCTTCTTTTCCATCGTGGAGCCGTGGGTTTCCCCATGCACTTTCAGGTTCACTACAGGTGTAGAAACACAGCAGCATGAGTCATGGACTGCACGCTCATTTGTAGACTTTATAAAGTAGAGCATGGATTTAATTAGTGGAGGTATTTTGCTCTTGATCATAATTGTTATTAGTTTGTATCAAAGTCTTACACTAGTGGAATACAATCTGGTTCCATTCTGTCTATCCACTCATGTTGACTCCAGGGAAGTGAAGAAGAGCATCCATGTAGAGTTGGCGGGCCTTGCCCAGCATCTAGCAACAAAAGGAAGTGCAGTGAAAGGAAGTCAGTCCCGCTGAGCTCTGAACGCACACCCAATCAGTACACCCGCCTAATGTGAAGTAGATCGGATGAACAGTTCTCGTGATATGCAAAGGACACACACACAACAGATGACAATTCCTTGCTTTTGCGTTAAATGTCTCCAGGCTTATACACATATTTACTGGAATAACAGTCCTCTTTCTCTCCATGTGTTCCTCTCTGTCTGTCCCTGTCTGTGTCAGACCTGCGGACCCAGCTGACAGACCAGATCAAGATTTTAGACTCTCAGGTGGAGGTGAAACAGCAGCAGCTCTCAGACCTCTCTGAGTTTCTCCGGCGCCGAGGCGACATCGAGGCTGAATACGCCCGCGCCCTCGACAAACTCACCGAGCGATTCACCCACAAGACTAAGAAGTAAGCATGTACACAGCACGTCAATTTAGTGTGCACGTGTCTCTTCTATCTCTCAGGAGATTCTTCTGGTGTTTCGTTAAGCTGTAATTCACTACGGTTGTCTGTTTTTCTGCAGGAAGGAGCAGTGGGGTCAGTCAGTGTGTCAGGTCTGGTCTGTTTTGCTGACTCAGACTCGTCTGGAGAGCCGGGAACATGCAGCGCTGGGTGACACCTGCTGCAACACACTCACACAGCGGTTGGCTCACAGCACGGAGGATACACACCGTCTGCACAAACGGGTGAGTGGATCTTTGGTGGAGGGTCCCAAGCTCGCAGAAACAGACGCACAAGACATGCAAGACCTACTTTAAAGGGTTGCTACTCCTATCCTTGGAGGTCAACTGCCCGCCTTGGTGCCCCAATGTTCGAAAGAAACACAGCAAACGTGCCCCCTTTCGTATGCCCCTATGGTAGATAAAACATGAGGGGCTGCCCTTCCAGTGGAGAAAACATGATGCCTTCTTGGATGCACCTATGGTAGATAAATGATGATGAAGGTCCCTCGCCTTTCCAGTTGCAAAAACATGATGAAGTGCCTCTAGGGTGCCCTTCCAGTGGAGAAAACAAGGTGCAGTAGCATCTTCCATGCCCTACATGCTAAAAAAGGGCACAGCGTGCAGAAAGCCTTTTATGTTTTCGACTCCGCCCCCTCAGACAGCCTGTGTAAACCACTTTACATTAAACCTTTAAACAGGATTTCATCTGAATCTGAGTGTATAAACATAAAGGTTTTTGAAGAAAATGTCTTTTACTGTACACTTTACTACTCGCTACACTGTTATCACTGTTATCTAAACAAATTAACAAATTAAATCACTCTACTCCATCAGCTCAATTTCCTGTACGCCAAAGCATATCAATGCATAAATTGGTTAAAATGGATTTCTTTCACAGCTGCCACATTCATTTTGAAACATAGCACACTGAAATGACCCCAGTTGTTAGTTGCCAGCCTTGGAAAGTTAACAGACTCCCCAAATAAGCTGTACAAGTTGACACATAGCTGAACACAATGAAGTCTTCTTATCTGGCCCGGTACTGCAGTGGCATCTGCAGTCTCATCCCTTTTATGTAGCACACAGACCTGTCTGGCTCAAATTACTGCTTGTCAGACACGCTCTCTGTACCTTCTCATCATTGAAAAGTGAGCACAATTTCAATTAAGCCACAACTGTCATTTCAGAGCCGCTAAGAGCCCTGACACCAAGCACAGCAAGACCCTTTTAACTTTTCTATTATCGCTCACATCAAAGCAGTTCTATGCAATTGTACAAACATGAGTGATGATGGCTTCATTAGAATCAACATGAAAAAATGTTTGTTCAAAACATGCCCGATCAGAATGGGCTGAATTCTTGGCCTGTGGCGTTGCCACCTGAATTCTATTACTATACAAACTCTTTTTACCACAAAGTAACAACTAAGTAAATTGATATGACTTTTAACAACTATGCTTTAAAGAAATAGCAATTAGCAAGTGTCAAATTTATTTCACATTTTTGCAGAGCAAAGAAGTTGGGATCCAGATGCAGGATGAGCTGCTGAAGGTCACCACTGAAATGCAGACGGTGAGCATGTTGATATTGTTGTCTTGGCATGCGGTAATGCAAAAAATAAAGAGAATCCTGACGTAGAGTCTCCATTTTGTGACACTGAAGGCCCTGAAGACGTACAACCAGTACCACACTGACTGCCTGATAGCTGAGGGGAAGCTGAAGGAAGCTGAGCGGTTGGAGGAGAGACACACCGGAAAGTCAGCCGAGCTCGGCCTCGGGCTCGGCCTATCGGGAGGGCAGAGGCGAAGCTCCGTCAAGAAGATGGAGAGATTGATGGAGAAAGTGAGTGTGTGTCTGTCACGGGAAGTCTTGAACTAGGTTTTTTCCCCCTCCCACAGAACAAAGCATTTCCTGTTGTTTTGTCTATAGACTTCAAAATTCTGTGAATACGCGTCTCCTTTGTGTGATCTTATCTTCTCTTTACCTTCCTCCTGTGTGTGTTTGTGCGCGTACACAGAGGCACGGCAGAGTGCAGGAGAACCAGCTGAAGTGCACCAAGGCTCGTAACGACTACCTGCTGAATCTGGCAGCGGCCAATGCAGCCATGAACAAGTACTACCTGCAGGACATCAGCACGCTCATCGACGTAAGGGAAACATGCGATTGTCTGTGTGCTATTGAGACCATTCGGTGGTTGAGAGTGACCCCTGTTTGTGCCACTCTCTCCTGTTATTATCTGAAGAAAATAGATTTCTCTCTTTGTCCCACACCACAAAAAACTCACTTTTGCTTCTCTGTTTTTACCTCCCCTCTTCATCATTTCCTGTCTTCTTCTCCGTCCTCCCATCCGTCCCCGTTTCCTCCTCCCACCTCACCATCGCCCTCCATCCCTCTTTTCGTTCCCTCCCGGCAGTGCTGCGACCTGGGCTTCCATCTTTCCGTGGAGAGGGTGATGAATTGCTACCTGTCCAGCAGGGGGCGCATCCAGAAGACGGAGGAGACGGGCCTTAAGCAGCTGGAGGCAGCCGTGACGTCCCTGGACCAGGGTGGAGACAGAGATGCGTTGCTGCAGCAGCACGACGCCACCTTCTGTCTGCCGTTCAGATTCAGCTACCATCCGCACGAGGGAGACCAGGTGGAGCCATAAGAGTTAATGTGTAGCAATCACAAAGTGGAGGGGGGAACCACTGCAGCAAAACCACCGAAAGACTAAAACCACCAAAAGAAAAGCAATATCAGTTTGCATGTAAGCCGTATTTAGAACATGTCTTGCCGCCAGACGTGGAACTGAAGTCGTAGTATCATCTATGCCAGACTTCATTGACACAAACTGTGATTTTTACCTCGCAGAACACAGAGGTTGCTGGTTAGAGCCGCCCCAGGCCAGTTAGTCTGTCTGGCTTATTGTGTAACTTTGGTGTTTCAAAGGGTTAGCTCGGACTCCCCAAAGTCACTCGACTACACCTACAAACTAACTGATGGAGGCAGCGGTACACCAGCGACTACTGCTTTCTGCCAGGTAAAATTACTGTTTTTGTGGAGGAGTCATGTGGCGTTGACGAGAGCGTGGATGACGACTTCAGTTCAGAGGGATATCTGGTGAAAATATTCTAAATATATCGTATTGAATCGTACTTTTTTACAACCCCACGCACATTTTTCTAATTATCCCTCTAACTCATAACTCATCACAGATTTTTGAAGAATCTCAAACCTCTCCCCCTCCCGTCTCTCTCAGAACATCCCAGTGGTTTGAACTTGGAAGAGAAGAGTTATTTTATGTTTAAATTTCGTATTTCAGGTGTGCGAGGTCAGTGCGGAGAGCCAGGTGAGATACGAGCTGGAGACCAGGTTTCAGCAGCTTCAGTCTCGACTCACTGCCGTTACCTTGGAAACAGAGGAGGTCAGCAGAATTATTCTCACTGCCTGTTACTGTCAGCCACAAACATTAAATTAAAAATTGTATTCAGGAAACAAATTAATTGAACGAGCCAATCAACATTTCTCGTCCCTCTCTCAGGTCAGTAAAACGCTTAAAGCCACGCTCGCGGCCCTGCTGGACAATATGTGTGAAAGCGACTGTAACCCCTCCCCCGACGTGCCCAGCAGCCTATCGAATGAGTCGCCTGGAGGAAACGCCGCCCCAAAACTTACCCTCGCCAAGCGCCGAGCCAATCAGCAGGAGACCGAGACCTACTACTTTACAGTGAGTCATTGCAGTTGGCTTAAGGTGGACATGTATAACATGTTGAATTTCAACAGTTTCAAAAACTGTTGAAATAGAAAACTATACTACTACTGTATTACTTTCTTTAATTTTGTTTTTTCTTAGAAAGTGAAGGACTTCCTCATCAGCAGTTCTTTGACCTTCAAACTTCAAGCCAAACACGACCTTCTACACGATGCCATACAGAAAGGTACTATTATACTACAACGGTAGATGTTGGGTGGGGCAAATGTCTTCTAATGCCGTCGCTGTTTGAATCTGTGATCGCTTCTCACAAATGAAGCCAGTATACTCCACCGATGTAGAGTTGCAGTATAATATCGTCAGGAAAATATCAAAATGAATCTAGAGAAACTAGAGAAAACCTGTAGCCAACATTACCCACAATGCAACTGGTGCAGATTTAAGTTTATTGTTCTAGTAGTCTTTAGCCACGATCCAGATTTCTTTAATTTCAGGCGGCAAACTCTGGTCTTAAACTTGCATTCACTGACCAGCAGGGGGCGACTCCTCCGGCTGCAAAAAGAAGTCAGGTTGTATAGAAGTCTATAGAAGATGACGCTACTTCTCATGATTTCCCTCAGTAAATGTTGTAAACGTGAGTTTATGTCTCAATCTCTAGTTCCAAGTCTTCTTCAATAGTTCATTTAGTAAATTATGCTCCATTTAGAGTCAAACAGACCATAAAGCAGGGGATGCTTTAGGGCAGGGCTACAAGGTGCCACGACCAGGCGTTACGGCGTCTCTACGTCACTCCTCCGCATTCCAAATATGATAACTTCTGTTCATTGGTTGCGATAAAAACAAAATGGCAACTAGTCAACTAGTCTTAATGCACGGCCGATGCCGACTCAAGTGTCATCACTCGAGGACGTTCATCTCAACACCTGAAGACTAACTTTGATGTGTAATATCGGTGGATATTGTTTGCACCAGGACCCTGAACCAGACCTCACTCTGTCGCCTGTTTTTCTGTCTCTCTCTTCCAGCTGAGGCTGTCGACAGTGACCCCTCCAGGTAAACAGTGTCTTCACGTAGCTTGGAATAGAACCAGTGTGACTGAGAGAGGCGTAGAGACATGGAGGTAGCAGAGAGGACAAGGAGGAGAGGAAAGAGATGAAACCAAATTTGAACCATGAATGCCATTTTGTCCAATTTTTCCTATCATTCAAAAAAATATATAAAGCTGATTGGTGAAGTGTAATGTAACTGATGATATCAAACATCATTGCATGTAAGATGTCAAATGGCATTATGCATTTTATTATTATATTTCCCAGAATGCAATGTGCTCGGTCAGTGCGCGTTTGGAAGTCCAGACCTGTTTCCCAATTCTGCCACACACTCTTCACCACAGACATACTCTCCTACATACAGGTAACACACACTCACACACACTATCACGCACACACACAAATAAGAAAACTAAATAAACATCCCTTGTCTTTACCTCGTTTCTGATTGGCTTGCTGCGCTGCACTGCTGCTCAACCCCTCAGAAGGGAATGATTTTGTAAATCCTGTCACACCGAAGCAGAGGAATTGGCGGGGGCTTCTTGCAGCACATGCACGCGGTGTGCCTTCATGTGTATGGTGATGCTTATAGTTTATTGCTGGCTTTTCCCTCCTTTAAATCTCCCCCACACCTCCTCCTCTCCTCTCCCCTCTTCCTCCCTTTTATCTCTTCCTCTCTTGTGAAGGGGATTAAAATGCACTGGCCTCTTTGTTGCCTCCTCTCTCGGCTCCTCTTCTGAGAGCGCGTGTGCTTATTGTGCGCCTCTTCCCACTGCTTCTCAATCTTTATTCCCCCTTATTTCCTAACCTTTTTTATGATCCATGCTTCTTCTTTTTTCTCTCTCTATCTTCTCTCTGCCGCGCTTGGCTCGGTTGCAGGAGAAGAAGGAGAATGTCTCGGACACAGGTAGCGAACCCCAACTGTGACTGCTAAGAGGCCTTGGGCTGTTTGTTCTGGGAACGTTGGGTTTAGCAACCCCGAGGGGGGTACGATAAATAAGCTGTTTAGTCTAGCTTAGCACAAAGACTGGAAGCTGGGGGGAACAGCTAGCCTGGCACTCTATATATATTTATATATATATATATATATAAATATATTATATATATATAAATATATTATATATATATATATGTATGTGTGTGTATATATATATATATATATCTCCATTTACACATATTTATATATATATATATATTTAATGTGTGTATGTATGTGTATGTATGTATATATATATATATATATATATGTATATATATATATATATGTGTATATATATATATATGTGTGTGTGTGTGTGTGTGTGTGTGTGTGTATATATTTCGTCGACGTTGACGTCTTTATCGGCATCTCATCTCCTCTCTACTCATCTCCTGTCTCCAGAGCTCTGGGCAGCAGATTCCTGTGGTGGTTGAGAGCTGCATCCGTTTCATCAACCTTCACGGTGAGTCTGTCTTCATGCTGAAGCTCAGAGAGCAGCCCTGTGTGTTATCTCCTGTATGGACCCTACCAACATGCAATGTGTGTGTGCCTCAGGCCTCCACCATGAGGGCATATTTCGAGTTCCTGGGTCACAGAGGGAGGTCAACCACATCAGAGATGCTTTTGAGAGAGGTGAGTGAGCTTCACAAAGTGCATCACTTTTTCCTCTGCTAGAGAAAGGTTTATTTTAATCACATTTATTTTGTCCTGCAATCCTTTTTAATGCACGAAAAAAAAAGTGCACACAAGTGTGTGTTGCTCCATCAACACATTCAAGTATTCGTTTCATTCCCCGTAGGAGAGGATCCTCTGTCAGACAGTGAGTGTGACCTGGACTCTGTGGCTGGTGTGCTGAAGCTGTACTTCAGGGGCCTTGAGCCTCCTCTCTTCCCTTACGACAGCTACTCTCAGCTACTGGAGTGTGTCCGTAAGTCTTTCTCAACTTTATTGCCTTGTTTGTGTCAGTCAAATCACTGGCTATGCGTTCTAAGTACGATTTACTCACTTTTTGTAAAAAATATTAACATTGTTTGTTCTTTAATGAGGGTTAATGTGGGATGAACTAAGCTAACTAATAGCTTAATGTTACATTAATTGAAGTAATTTGTGCAAACTAGATCTTAATAAAGCTAGCTAGCTTGCTAGCTTAACAAAGCTAGTAAGCTAGTCAACATCTGTTGATGCTTATAATGTAATAACATCCTCACTTAGCCGACACAAGATACTGATTGAGTATAAGTGTCATAACTTATGAATAAAGAAAACCACCCCTTGTCCCGCCGCCTCACTACCGGCTGTTGGAACCTCTCATTCTTGTTCCCTAAGAGCCAATTAAAGCGGCCGTCGTTCTGTTTGCAGCTGTGAAATCGGCAGTTCAATCCCCGGCTCCTCCGGTCCATGTAAAAGTGTCCTCGGGCCAAGACACGGTGCTCCTGATGTGCAGGTTGCTCCAAAATAACTTTTCATAAGATATTCTATGACCTGCTGTCTGAGGATACGCCGCTACAGTTGTAGTCCAAACAAGTGGTGGCCACGTTACTGATGCTACACACAAAAGGTTACTTGGTGAGGCAATTCTCCCCTGCAAAATACGGACTGTTGATGCAAGATGGGGCAACGTCTACTCTGTCTACTGGTGTATCTCACTGTATGTTTGCACTGTCTCTGTTCCTCTCACGGCCTCCCTGTTATTCCTGTAGGCCCAATTCTGTTTTCCAAAAACAGAGCATCTGAGTCAGAATCGGCACAGTTAATCAGGGTTGTGAACCTGCCCGCTGGTTGTTTACTCCCCATCAGCTGCATACTAAGTCAGCCTAGCCCTGGCAACCTCAGTAGTTTAGGTATTTGCTTTAAGTCTGCACTTTGAAGGGTTTATGCATATGTGACACAGTTTGTAACTGCTCGCGGGCATGGAGAAACGGTGAAGTCTGCTACAAACACAACATGTGGTAACGGCCGAATCTTTGCTCATCCCGCTTCTCTCCTCATGATCAGAAATCGAAGGGGTGTCGGAGAAAGATGTCCAGATTAAAGCGATCATCTCCACCTTCCCGCGGCCCCTCCTCATCGTGATGCGCTACCTGTTCGCGTTCCTCAATCAGTAAGCTTCAACGTAACATGCTCTGCTGTGCTCGTAAAATGTTAAAACAAATCAAATAAAATAATGTATAATCCATTTTTCCCCAGTGTGTCTCAGTACAGCGACGAGAACATGATGCAGCCATACAACCTGGCCGTTTGCTTCGGTCCGAGCCTGCTGAGGGGGTTGGACTCCGATGACGCTGTTGCCCAGCAGCCGCAGGTCAACGATCTTGTCAAAACCATGATCCTCCAGCACGACATTATCTACCCCGGCCAATCGGAGCTGCCGGGCCCCGTCTACGAGAAGCACATGACTCTGGAGCAGGAGTACTGGTGAGCAATGGGTTGTCATTGATGTGGTATTTGTTGCGATGAAATGCCAATGCACCATCGTTTGTTGAAAATATTTAACCAAAAAGTACGTAAAAATATGGATTTATTGATGTATTCAAAAATACAATTGATTACATCAATAAATAATTAAAATAGAGGCCAACAATTTGTCTTTTTATAAAATAAATTACAACATTAATAAAATAAATAAAAAGCATAGCTACTAATTATTTAAGCTGGCAAGCTAAGGCTAAAAGTGTTTTCATATTTATTAATTTAGCAACTGATAGTAGCAAGAAAATGATTAAGAGCATTTTGCTTTTGAACCAACAGATTGGGGGTTAAAGGTTCTATATATTTTTGTTTGTTTGTTATATTTTTGACTTACTTAATAACCTCTAGCTACATTTAGTCAGTTTTGGGGTTTGGTAAGAAAATGGTCTTGAACGTCATCCCCACTTATTTATTTCTGTCCTCTTGTCATGAACAGAAACGCTGTTGCCCCGGAGATTTGATGTTCATGTCATGAGTTTAATACAAAGATGGTTCCAAGTGCGTAGAGCAGCTCCCCCCTGAGCCCCCTCATCCTCTCGAACCAGTATTCGCTCCATGCCAAAGGCATTTCTGTGCAGCTTGCAGTTCTTTGTGTAAAGACAGCTTAATACTATTAAGCTGATTGCTCACTGCTGAATGCCAACCTCCGGGCTGTCGACAGTGTCCATGGAAACCTCTAACGCGCCAGAAATCAGCTCTTGGGCCTGTTTTCTCCACGGACATTTATATACTATCAGTGATTTGAAAGTGTTACTTGTCCTTTGAGAAATCTCACAGCGGTATGAAATATTACATAACGGGAAGTCTTGCCTGTCAAACACGAGAGGAACTGAGCAGTGACCCCAGACTTTCGTTTTTCTGCTCGTCTGCAGTGAACCAATCACAGAGGAGGGAGACGGAGAGACCGAGCATCTGCCCAGTGAGGACGGTGAGGACATACAGTACACACTCACACACACCAGAGGCTGGCTTCCACTAGACATAGGCTATGTATCACTCACTATACTTCACATAGATGTACAACAAACCACTCATTACGTCTTTGACATTTTGAGATTATGATTTATAATAAGACATGTCTATATTGTAACCGTGCATGTGTGTGCAGAGTGGGAGGCGATGGCTATGTTTGACTACACGGCGAGATCTCCTGCGGAGCTGTCCTTCAAGCAAGGGGAGCTTCTCATCCTTCACAGCAAAGCTTCCTGTGATTGGTGGAGAGGCGAAGTGGGAGGGGTTAAGGGTCTCATCCCTCACAAGTACATCAGCGTGCTGGAAGGGTGAGTGACCTTTCCACTTCAGAACCATGAAGTGGATCTCGGAGGACTCTTTCCAAATTTGAGACGCTACATTTCATTTGAGTGTTTGGCACCGAGAGTTCGCTAAGTTCGCCTCTCGGACCGCGGTCTGATTTTGAAATTGTACATTAAATTTGCAGAAGTTTGCAAAGACCTAATGCAGAAGTTAACAATTCATTCAAATTAACCTAGCAGGATGGTCAGAGTGGCGGCGGCCATTTTCTGTGTACCGTTGCCATTGCAACCTTTGTAGCGGGCTAACTAGACTGTATATAAGAAGGGGACGTAGTCATTGTGACATTTGTGGACTGCTGTTATGAAGCCTCGAGTTTGACGGTTTTCAGTCGCCATGTTGTTTTTTTTGCATCCGGCAAACAGAAGTTTCCATATTTTGAATCCGGAGGAGTGACATAGGTTCCTGTCTCCAAGGTTCCTGGTCCGGAGGTCCGAACCTCAGGGCCTCGTCGTCATCGCCCCCCCGGTGCCACCTCTGCGCCGTTGCCAACCCCGGTCCCGGATTCCGCCACTGTGCCGCTGCCAGCCCCGGCCCGGCTGACCCCTGCTCCCCGTTATCTGTCAGCGTCGCAACCTGTTCCTGAGCCCGGTTACCCCGTCCTATTCCCCTTCAGAGCCCTGTTCCGAGTCCGGTTCCCCGTCCTATTCCCCTTCAGAGCCCTGTTCCGAGTCCAGTTCCCCGTCCTGTTCCCCTTCAGGGCCCTGGTCCGAGTTCGTCATTTGGGTCCTCCCTTAACCCCCACCTGAAAGCTACCAGAGACGTAAACGGCATCTCTAAGTCACTCCTTCGTATTCCTAATATGGTAACTTCTGTTCATTGGTTGCAAAAAAACCTACAAGACAACGTCCGTAATCTAAGATGGCGACGGTGAAATGGCCATACTTTAGGCTTCATAACATCAGTCCACAAACCAACGGGTGATGTCACAACGACTATGTCCACTTCTTATATACACTCTGGGTTGTACAGAGAAAGAGCAGGATGCATTTACAAATTAACAAAGCTAGAGTTTTTGTAGAATTGTGTTACATTGTATTATATTATATTATATAGATTTCTGCATCATCTTCAAAATGTTCTATAGAAAAAAATCCGGTCAAGTTTAATATTCCTACTGCTCCCTCCTACGGCCATTTTGTCACTCAACCTTAATCCCATTTTTCCGTAGTGAACTATATTCCCAATATGTGTCTCCCTTCTCCTCCTCCCTCAGATCAGAGCGAGGGAAGAGAGAGGACGGGGGAGGTGGAGGCAGCACTGGAAGCCTGACAGCAGACGATCCACAGACGGAGAACACAACCCGGTACACACACGCACGCGCACATACTTGAATGCACACTGCAATATATGAATGTATTTAGGCACAATAGATGTAGACAGTAAAACACACACACACACACACACACACAGACAGTTATACTCACCTTCTCACGGTCACACACGTGAGCAAACTCACATGGATGCAAGTAGTATTTGCAAAGTTTCTGTGCGCGTCTCGACAGGATGCGGGTGAACAGCGACAGCGCTTCGTTGCCCGGGAGACAGAGAGGAAGCGAGGGGAGCCCCGGTCAAAAGCCGCCAACGTCTCCCGCCACACGACACCTGCCAGTGTAAGACTGACACACGCACCTTGGAGGCAATGCATGTGCTGCATGACACTTTGTGCTATGAGGTTTATAGACACGTACTTATGGGAATATATATATAGAGAGAGATCTATGGGATCAATAGTGTGTGTGTGTGTGTGTGTGTGTGTGTGTGTGTGTGTGTGTGTGTGTGTGTGTGTGTGTGTGCAACATGAAGGGAAACAACAGTGCACAACATCCCCATTAACATACTTTGAAGCAGCTATGATGAGTGTTTTTAATGAACAGTGGATCATATGACTATGTGTGTTTAAAGGAGTCGCTGTTATCGGCAAACCCAAAGACAATCATTTCAGCTCAGCTGTGTGTTGTTGTTTAGTCTTTCAGCTCATTGTTTTTGATTATTTTACGACCCGCAACTCTCCCACTCTGGTTCACCTTCACCGTTCTTGTTTTTTTCAGTAATGTTATTTTTGTTTGTGGAAAGGCTCTGATAAACACACTGTACGCTACATACCCATCAGTCACATAAAGGTTAGGGCTTAGCTGGTGAACATAATATTAGCACTGAAGAAGCTAAAAGAGCCAGGTAGTTCCCTCAGGAGCTGGTGAAGACCAAAACAGAGCTAAAAGAGAGACAGAAGAGGGACAGAACAACGACTCCGAATGGTGTGAAGTTCCTGATATTGACTTTGTAGGAAAAAATAAAATGTTGCAGGTTTAGAATAAAAGGGCGTTAATGGAAATCCCACGTCATACATAGCAGCTGTAAAAGGCACTAACAGCAATCCTGTATGCAGCATCATCACTAGATGGGCGGCAGCAGGAAGCTCAGTTTATACTACACTTATAATCTGCCGCGAGGCACGCGACAAAATGGCAAAATCACGGCCAGCGTGCGGCACGCTTGGTCGAAACAGGACGTCTTAAAAACTATCTTTATTTGAGTAAATATTTGGCAGCCAAATCAAATAGCTTTCAGGATTTTTAACCTTGGTTTCTTTATTATGCATTAAATACTTGACTTGTTTCTTTACAAGGCTTCTACTAAGGCAATAAAGTATAGTCCATGCATATGAGATAAGAGTATAGTTACAATCCCTCCTCGGCATTGTGGTGGCTTCTTGATGGTTCTTGCTGATGACACCTACAGTTTATGTGCGTACCTCTGAGTTTTATTCCTCACAGTTTATTTTGTTTGTTTGCCCTCTGGCGTTTTTGAAAAAATACTGCAGCGTACATCGCAGCGAGTGTAAACAACTCCGTTGGTGCTCGGAGGCTCGCGCCACGTCGCCAAGAGCGAGTGTAAACAGGTTTGGTCTTGCCAAGTGCCGATTAAGCTGTTACAGAGGAACAGACAGGAGAAGACATTCTGCATCCAATGTTTGACTGGAATTTGAACAATTGCCAAGATCTGATGTGATGCAAGTTACCTTTGTAGTGGGAGAAGACGGAGAAAAGACATGAAACGAGGTTCAGAGGATACCTCCATCAATCTTACTGGTGGTGTTGTCCAACCCGTGTCCCCTCTGGTCTTTTAGGTCTCAGGAGCGAAGACATACTTTGGACACTGTGAGACAGGGCGGCTTCAGACCCCCGGACAGACCGGCAGTCGACAAGGTTGGTCATTCAGGCCGTGAGGCCCTCGGCTCCTTAGAAACTGAAATATTCTGTGGGCCCTCAGATCTCTCGGAACCTTTTCATTGAGGGTCCAGTAGCTTGGAAAATAGTGATATAGGGCAATGAAAAGTCACCTGTATGCTTTTCACACAGCTGCTCGTAGTCCTATTAGAACAACAACAAACCTTTTTTTCATCTGTTTTTAATTTATAAACACAGGTGAGAGAAACAGTGGGGATCAGACTTTTTCTTTAACTTTTTTAGCACTTGCCTCTCAGGGCTTTCATAAAAAACAAGGCATAAGTCATGTCAAACAATGTTTAATAACAGGTTGATAAATGAAGGGAAAAAGTGTCAAGGTTCCGGCCATAACAAGTACTTTAAATCGTTATTAAGTTTCATAATTATGCATCAGTTTGTACAACTTCTGTTCTTTAACAACCATGAGCTTTTGTCCAAGATATCATAACTCGGAGACTTTTGTTATAGTTCAATCATTCAAAATGGAGCCACAGCAGCACTGTATTGTCAAGCTGGCAGCAATTAACAGTTAATGATAGAAAATACTTTTGCATTTCGTTCGTTATGCCTTTGAAAAAAAAAAAGCAGTTTGTACTTTTACCTTTAATATAAATGCTTTGATGGGTTACATTTTTGTTATCCTCCATGTGTCTCCCCCTGACTATTTGCTTCACCTCCTCCGTATCTCTCCCTCTCTCTCTCTCCCTCCCTTCCTCTCCCTCCCTCTCTCTCTCCCTCCCTCTATCTCTCCCCCTCTCTCCCTCCCTCTCAGGACGTTATCAGCCGTCAGATGAACTCCGTGTTTAAGGAGCTCCTGTCTCGCCAGCCTGCAATGCCACCGTCCGCCCTCGCCGCCCCCCCTGTCAACCCCACTGCCACCCCCACTGCTCCCTCTTCTTCCTCCTCCTCATCTCTTCCTCAAGCTGCCCCCGCTGCCAAAAAAGTTGGCTTCGGCATCAGGGGACGGGCCCTTTTCCGGCCGGTGGACTAAGAGACGGGTGGAGGCTGGAATTACTGATTGGGTGTTATAATGTCGGTTGATTATGATGATGCCGACAATACACTTGGTGAAGATCTTGATTTATTTTTATTGACATGTGTATGATATTTGCGTTGCCGCCATCTCATAGTGCCACTCGTCTCGGTGCCGTGTTACTGTGCGTCCAGTGTGTTCTCCAGCTGCTTTTATGTTCATGTCGGTTTAATTTGTTCTCCAGGCTTATGTGGGTTTTTATTTTTATTTTTTGGGGGAGAATCAGGGATGTGACATCACCAGACTGACTTTTTAAAGTGGTTGCCATGATACAGCAAGAAAGTACTTAAGTTGCCACCTAGTGGCAGGTTCTGAGATCAGCTCTCCCCTTATAGTGGTTGCTTCATGAAAAAAGAAAAAGGAAACTGATCCGGGGCCTGAGTGCCTTCACGCATTTTGCTCCTCACAGTTGTTTCACTTGAAAAGATCTGGTAGGTTTGAGCTCTGCGTATTATGTAAAAAAATAAAATAAGACAATATGCAATGAATAAACTGTGTAAAATAAAGAAATGATCCACAATTTTGTGAAATAATTAAGGCAATCTTTTTAATTGAAAACAATTTGTAAACTTTTTTTGAGTAAAACATTTTCCCGATGACACTTTAGTTTCATGTCCACAATGTCACATTTAACAATGACACATTTTACCTCATGTCGCATTTCACCACTTGAGGCCAATCACGTGCCCCCGAGTCTCTGGAGCTAGCAGGCTCAACAACTGCTGCCGAATTTAGCAACATTAGCACCTGTTTGCTAACTTCTGTAGCTAATGAAACCTCAGCTTCACAAGGCTTGACATGCTAACCCATGTAGCCAATCAGGTACTAAGTGGGTTAAGCATGTCCAGCCTTGTGAAGCTGAGGCTTCATCAACTATAGACGTTAGCTCACAGGTGCTAACGTTGCTAAATTCGGTAGCAGTTGTTGAGTCTGCTAGCTTCAGAGGCTCGGAGGCACGTGATTGCCAAGACTGGACATGCTAACCCACGTAGCCGGCCTAGGCAGGCCTGTGAGCTTGGAATATTGCACATTATTAAAAGTAAAAAGTGACATTAATAAAAAGGACATAAGTGACATAAAAGTGTAATTTGGAAAACTGGCATTATGAAATCAAATAGACTTTAATGAAATTAAAAATCTCTAAAACACACATGAAATTTGATCATAATAATAATAATTTCTTCTTCATGATATTACAATGATTGTTTTATTTCTATTTCTTACACAGTTTATTTGTGTGAATATTTATGATTTATTCATTTAATATTGAAGATTTTGGCACCCCGTAGATGTTAGCTGGGAAGGCCGTAAGCAGTTGAGTCAGTACTTTATAGCAGCATGCAGCGTTCACACTCACACACACGCACACACACACACACACACACATACACACAAAACATTCCTCTTCATATGTGATACACGGCCTGATACGTAGGCCGAAACTCAGGGCTTTTCTTGCAGAGTTAGCGCCGGGCTAGCTCAGGTTTGGCTTCAAAAAGGAACAAGTAGGACTTTCTACACTCAGGGCTTTGGTTGATTCGCACTTCGACTGGAAACATGTGCCCGAGCCTCAAGCGCCAAAACAAAATGGCCCCCACACCAGAGAGGATTCAGCGACTTCCTCTGGTTTAAACTGTGAAACTCTTGTCTCCTTCATCCGCACATGTTGGCCCCACTCTGCTCCCGATCTATAGCACTGGCCACAGGCCTCTTGTTTCAGGATGCTTGCAGTGAGCTGTACTTATTTACTCTGACTTGAAAGCATTTGAATTGTTCTCATGGCATCTCCCCCTTTGTCGTGTTTCAGTACTGGAAACATAGATGTTTTTATTTTTATTTTATTGATTCTGCCTCTATGATTTAAACACCTTGTTATTCTGGATCACTGTTTGATGATGTCACTAAATTTACTGTGTCCAATTGTATTTGTGGTGGTAAAAACAACTGAATTCAATAAAGATGATAAGTGATGAATGATTAATAGTTGTCGCTGTATTTAAACTGCTTTCACAAGTGTATTCCAGGAGCGGAGCAGCAGGAGGCCAAGTTTGGCTTCGGGCCCTTTCTGCCAGAAATCTCCTCAGGTTCAGGCAACCAATCTTACTTGGAAGGTTCAAACATCACGGCTCAATTGAAAATAATTCTGGTGATCAATTTTCTCAGGCTGGTCTGAATTGTTTAGAACTTAAGAACAGGTGAAGAAAAAGGTTTTTCCTAGATAATCTTTCCTTAATTCTCGTTCAGTGAAAACAGGTGGAGAACAATAAAGTTTTGGTACATGATTTTCTTTTCTTTTTCAGGTGTGTGTTATTGTAATGCTCATTTGGGCCACAAGGCTAAAGGGTAGCACAACCCCATGTTTTAAACAGGACTCAAAGCACGTCTTGAGTGTTTTAATTTCTCATGCGCACTAAACACAAGATACGTATATTGTGTGTCAATAAGTTATTTAGCACTATTGTCATGTCTTTTAACAAGAAATGTACTTTTATTAGAAAAACATGTATGCTTGGGTTACTGGTGCAGATGGGGAAAAACAAAAATTGAACTTTCTTTGCGTCACTTCAGTTGCGCAGTTGCAATGTTAAAGTTGTTGAATTATCATTTTTGAACAAGGCAGAAACCCCAGGTTCATAAAAGTGAAGTTCCGTAAACTTGCATTCAGTCCACAAACCAGTGGGCAACGTCACAGTGACTCTACAGTCTATGGCCCAAAGTGATTATGCTTGGGAAGTGATTCACAGTCTGTGGGAAACCTGATGGTAAATCTGAGAGATTTTTTGGGGGGTCTTTTTAAACTTTTTGCTTCTTCATTGCAAAATGCTGGAAAGTTTTGCCCACTTTCCTAAAACTCTTCCAATTACACAATTTAAAAAGGGAACATGCACTCTGAACTGCTCAGGAGTCATGCAGTGAAACCTTGAACAAAGCCGGGGTGTGGCGAGTAGCGAGAGCTTTGTTTTAAAGTTTTGGGACCGTTTATTATTAGTGAATGGATTTTGGTGAAGATCTTGCAGAGACAAAGCTGCAATGTAAGTGCAACGAGATCGATTATTTTCATAAAACAGCCAATATTTAAGTAAATATACTTCCGAGTGACTCTACCTATCCTACCTAATCCTTAAAAACATGGTCCGACATAACACATCTTGAATGCACACACACACACACACACACACACACACACACACACACACACACACACACAAAGTACAGTTGCATAATTCTGGAGTCTGAATTCACACTTAATTCCAGTACTGTTGGAGTGTGTGTTTAATTGTTTAACATTTCTGTGTTGGGACGGCACCCGAGCGCTGTAACGCGATCCTTTCTGGCCCAACTGCTCCTCCTAAAATAACCCCTTCCACCCAACCCAAAAGACACACACACACACACACGGAATAAGAAGCACTGAAACACTTTCACACTTCTGGTGTGTGTGTATATATATATATTTGTATGTCTGTGTGTGTGTGTGTGTGCTTCTGTATGAGCTCTCATGAGCCAGCTCCTCTGAGGGACATTTGTGATTAAGCAGTTGAACTGGTCTCATTGACATTTCAGATTAGCACTCACTGCAGGCTCCCCTTCCTTGTGTCTGTGCTCGGGCCTCTGTCACTGACACAGGATTAAGATAGTAGGAAGGTAAGTCAGACACATTCATCCTTTCTACTGTTGCCGTCCCGTTCCACTGTTGCAACTACACTTTTGCACCTCGGTCCATGCACATTTGGATGCATGCAAGTTGATTAAAAGGCTTTTCAGCACGATGCTAAGACTGTGAATCATGTCTCAAGATAAAAAATAACCCTGTTCTGCTTTGAAAATGACCAGCAGCTATTTACAGATTTTGGTGTGGCTTCTTTTTTTTGGAGGGGCTAAAGAACAGGTGGCAGCGCTCGCCTCGCTGTTACACTCTACAGGCCTGCTGCAGGAGGATATTTGTGTGTGTGCGTGCGTGTGTGTGTGTGTGAGTGTGTGTGTGTGTGTGTGTGTGTGTGTGTGTATTGGTCTGCAGTATGAATGGGTGTGTGTCAATGTCAGACGAGACCGGGAGAGGGCGACTGCAGGTTGGCCCGTGTGTTTAACTGTCTGTTGCGCCGTCGCTCTGCGCGTGGAAACAAACCTGTGCCTCTCTCTCTTCCCTCGGCGAGGAAGATGATGGTGAGCGACGACTGCCTGGTGGAGTGCAAGATCGACGATGACAGCGATGAAGAGCAGATAAACACGCCTCCTCCACCCCCGGAGTTCGCGTCCAAAGCCTCGACCCCAGCGCCTGAACCTCCGGCCCCTCCCATGACCCCTCCCATGGCCCCTCCCATGGCCCCTGCTCCGCCCACGCCCACACCCACCCGTCCTGTCAACAGGGACCCGTATGGCATCAACCAGCACCTGAAGGTTTGCTTCCCCTTTTTCCACCCTCTCTCTGCAGTGTCTACCAGAGCAGTGTCGGCAGCTGTGTTAATGTATAATAATATATTAAATAATATACTCCAGCCGCTTTCTCATGCATTCAAGCCTCAACAAAAAGAACGTCCACAAGGTATAGGTCGTCTCTGCAAGCAGCTTATTACAACTCATGTTTATGTTTTTTTTGTTGGGTGGCGAGCTCTTATGGGCGTAGTAATTCTTTGAAGTTTGGTACTGTTGACCTACGTTAGTACGTAACCACGTCATGTACTATGTCACCAACAAACCCCCAAACTTTCCCTAAATCTGACCCAGTAGCTCTGTTTCACACGGTTAATGTCATATTTAGGTATGAGGCCGTGTTGGGTCTACCCCAGGGTTCCATTTATGGCCTGTTTTATTTTGATTATATCTATGCTCTGACTATAATATACCATCCTTTATCATTGCTGAGTGCATGACAAGCTGCCATTTTTTCTCTTTGCAAAACACACGATCTTCAGTCGTCTTGAAGATATTAATGGCCAACATTTGATAATGGAGGTCTTAATTATCGGTTGCGTAGATTAGTTGTGTAGCCAATTTTCTTGGGTCTCCGTCTTCAGGTGTCTGCACACCCCGGAAATAATAATTCCCTTGACAAAAGGAAAATTAACCTGTGGCAAATACAAGCTTATGACACTTATAGGTAACTCACCTTTACAAATGAACACCGCTTTTATGGTTTTTGAAGTGTGAATGCTATAAAAAAAACTCGGGCAATAAACGAACTAACGGTCATCGACTTCAGTCAATACTGTCTCTCCAAATAAACTGCCTTGACTTGACCCTCTCTCGTTCCTTGTCTGTAGGTGGAGGTCAGTGACGTGCTGGCGGAGCCAGCCACGCTGCGCAGCATTGACCAGGTGTGGCTTCACAGCGTCGCTGGCTTTGAGACCACTCGTATCTGGACATACCGCTGCCTCTCCATGCTGCTCGCCGTGCCCTTCGCTCTCCTATGTGGGGTTTTCTTGGCCGTTCTCGCCTGTCTACACGTCTGGTACGTGTCAGAAAACAGTGAAGATTCACATTGAATTGAAAAGGAATCTCTACAAAAGTTGCTTGAAGTTGGAGACTTGTTATCGCTGACCTACAGTCAAATAAAAATAACTTTGGGCATGCTAGACACGTTTGCTACTCACTCCCTGTCCTTATGTGACAAGGGCCTCACTATAGGTCACCTTCAAAATAATGAGTAATAAATATTTCTATCTTATTTCCTCTTTACGTCCTGACAGATTCCTTGACATATCTCTCTCTCTCTCTCTCTCTCTCTCTCTCTCTACCGGTCTACAGGTTCGTGGTGCCTTGCCTACAGCTGAGCAACACCTTCCTTCCCTGTGTACGGTCCCTGTGCATGTGCACTGTGAATGCTTTCATCTCTCCCTTCTGTGCGTCTCTCGCTCTCTGCTGCAGTCAGATTGCCATTTCACAGTCGAACAAGGACTGGCATCAAACGAGAGACAAAGAGACTGTATGAATGTGAGACATATCGAGGGCTATCGAGTGGGTGGGTGAGTGAGAGAGTGAGTGAGTAAAGTTAATGTGTCTTTTTTAGATTTTTAGTTGGCATAGTTATGCATAATGTCTTAAATAAATGTTTTCATGAAGCCAATTCATTATTATGATTATTACTGTTGTTATTATTATTGTCGTTATTATTATTGTGTCCTATTACGTAAATGGATTTTACAGATGTTCGCAAAGACGGGAATAAAGTTGATTTAATGAATTAATGACTGCTAAAAATATATTTTTTGCCAATCAGCAGAAATTGAATCCGGAATGTATAATTCTGTTTTTATATAACATTTTAATTAAACTGTATTAAAAAATACTTTAAAATATTCCAAAGCAGCTTTCCACTGTTGCATATTTAATTGATGATTTGAAAATCCAAATATACATATCTTCTTCTCTCACAATTTTACATCTACGTGTATGTTTGGTTGTTACTTTGGGGCTGCACAATTCCGAGGTTTCCTGCGGTATCCTGAAGGCATCATATATATTTACCCCATATTTACCCAGCATGCACCCTGTCACCGCCATTTTTCTTGTTGTGGTGTGCCGGGACGTATGCTTTCACAGTTCTGGGAAGAAGAAAACACAAATCTGCTTTATTTCAGAATTGAACCCCTTTTCTTTGTGGAATAAACCTTCAAATTAGCCAGCGCCGAGAGCAGAGAAAGCAACATGGCGCAGTACAAAGGCGCTGCCAGCGAGGCTGGGAGAGCCATGCAGCTGATGAAAAAGCGAGAAAAAGAAAGAGAGCAACTCGTACAGCTCAAGCAGAAGATTGCAGAGGTTTGTAACGTAATACTTGTACCCTGAATTCTAACTTAAATTAGCCCCATGGCTTATATCTAAACAATTAGCGTTAGCTGACCTGCGTCCGTGAAGGGGCTGTATTATTGCCACTCTTATGCTTTAAGCACATGGCGGGACAACAATAACCTCCTGCCTTCTCTCTGTCCCCTCCGCAGGACAACATGGTCAAGTCCAACATCGACAAGAAGTTCTCCGCTCACTACGACGCTGTTGAGGCCGAGCTCAAGTCCAGCACAGTTGGTGAGCTGCGAGTCACGTGGCACTTTACGTCGTTGACGTACAGTCACACGTGCAGGTGTACTCATATTTGTATTATAAATGTACACTCTGCTCCTGTTAAGTTGCTGACTGTGACACTGAGTTCTGTCTCTCTCTCACTCACTCACACTCTCTCTCTCTCTCTCATTCACTCACTCACTCACTCACTCACACACACACACTGTTGTGTTTGTGTGACTCGGTCAGGTCTGGTGACGCTGAATGATATGAAGGCCAAGCAGGAGGCGCTGGTGAAGGAGAGGGAGAAACAGCTGGCCAAGAAGGAGCAGTCCAAGGAGCTCCAGCTGTGAGTTGGCTCGCTCCCATCAATTCAAAAATACATCTGACCTAACAATAGCACACCAAAAATATAAAATAATGCGGCGCAAATCTTGCAGATTATATCTAAAACAAATGTAAGCAGTAGCCGGCACATGGGGACACGATTGTTAAGGCAACTGGGCAGTGGCAGCATAACGTTCAGGAAAACTCACAAGAACCCCAGGGCCCAATCCCATTCTCCTTACTCACAGGCTCTTTGAGGCACGCTCGCGTGATCATCTCTCACAGACATTTTAAGCCCTTTTATGAACCCCACTTTGCCTCAAGAGGATTACCCACACTTCATAGTCAATGGAAGCATGGAGATGTAAAAAACAAAAACAAAAAAAGGTAAACAAAGAGGACTGCACATGGGTGTTCAGCCTGGAATATTACATTTATACAGAAACATTAAGGATTAGAGATGGAACATAAAAACACATGAAATCATAATGTTGTCAGACACGTTTAATAACAATCTGAGCCTGTCAGAAGCAAAAAAAAAGCACTGTTTTGTGGATGTAAATTCATGGATGTAAATACTTACTGGACTAATTTCTACAATTTAAAAAAAAAAAAAAAAAAAAAAGGGTTTGGAAGGATTTAATAAAATAATTGTTCACAATTCTCCAGTGATTTATAAAAAAAAAAAAAAAAACAGTAAGTTCAGCACAAAATCTGTGTGACTGAAAAATAGCATAGCATGGCCGTCGTATACGTCCATCACAATGTTCTGAGCCCCTTATAGACTCTAGACTGTCAACATTTACTTTGCCGCTTCAAGAAAACAAAAATGTTCGTTCCAATTCCCAGCTGTCGTTTTGTCTGTTAGTTTGCAGGTTACTGCGAGTCCTTTAAAAACTAACTTCATCTGTTGACTTAGAACGTGATTGATTCGATTTTCTTGTGCCGATCGCATCCTAGCTGAGCGGACGCAAGATTTGTCTTTAGGATTTGTCTTTAGGATTTGTACTTGTAGCGTGAAGCCCCGCGGCCTGTGTCTGAGAAACGCTCACAGTTGTGTCTGTTTACATTGAATCAGCGTTCTTCAGCGAATAAAACTCATCCGTTTCGCCAATGCAAATAAAGTGACGCCGTCCCGATGGATTTGACTTTCGAACGCTCTGGAGTTGTTGGAAATGTTTTGGATCACAGAAGTTGGAAACAATCCTACGAGGCCACCACTGGAATGTACACATGGTGTAACCCTGATACTGATCGTTATCTGACACTGTGCACAAAGACCAGGTTCTATTTTTCACGGAGGACAAATGCAATACATCTTTTAAAATCTTTTCCTATTGAGACTTTTGTATACATTATTCTGTCAGTGTGTTTATAATGGTTCTAGTCATACATGTGAAAATTACATTTTAACAACCTCATTTGATCTTTGGCTATGATCAATGATTGTGAGTCCATCTCTCTTTTCTTTTTCATTTTTGTGGTACGTCTCCCTTTTTATATTAAGTTCATCATCTAGTTCATCAACATTCCCGTGCTTTTTCTGTGCGCAGCAAGCTCGAGAAGCAGAAGGAGAAGAAACGAAAGGAGGAGCAGAAAAGGAAGATCGCCAGTTTATCGTTTAACCCGGCGGACGAGGGAGAAGGGGAGGAGGAGGAGGATGATGAGGAGAACGACGAAGATGAGCTGGACTGTGAGTATTTGTGTTGTGAGAATGTTGAAGCACGGAGCAATCATGGAATGCAGATTCAGCGGCATGCCCCCCCCTCCCCAAACACACAATCTGTACAATTTATCAAGCGTGAGTCTCCATCACCCCCCCAAACACACACACAGTCAGTTGAGGCTCCGTATGAATTGAACAACTGGTTGTATTTACACTTTGATTTTTGTGCAGATTAAACAATATATAACATGTTCATTGTGATTTTTTTTCTGAAAGATGTTTGACTTTGTCTCATAGACTCTCCAGCGAGGAAGAAGTATTTGGGGAAAAATCCAGACGTGGACACAAGTTTCCTTCCTGATCGCGACAGAGAGGTGAGGCGACTGTGAATTTTTACTTATGTATTTATTTTGAGAGGGAAACATCCTACTTGGCTCTCATTTCTTAGCTGTGAGCTGAAATAAGATTGTTGCTATTGTGTAGCGAGTGTTTTAAATTATGCAAGTGAGTCGTCACATTGATGGGACTGGGAAGGCCAGGAGGTTTTAAATGTCACTTTTTATCTGGCAAGCTGCGAGAACAAAAACAACACACACAAACCAAGCTATGATTTTGCGGGAAAAGTAGGTCGTAAAAAAGCAGATTTGTCTGGTGAAGAACTTGATGTTACCAGTGAAGGACAAACTGATGAGAGACGGTGGAAGTAATACTTCGGCCTCCGACTTCATACATTGAGGTAGTTTGATTTAGATTTGCCAGGAAATAGAGTTGTTTATTTGTGGTCAGGCGGCTAAGACATTGGGATATTAATAACTCAATGGCAGTTGAATAAAATCCTGTGACTACAAAGTACAAGTTAATGAAGAAGACTAAAACCAAAGCGCTCGGTTGCCAACAAAGTGGTAAAGTTGAAACTGTTGTCCTGCTCATTTGTGTCTCTAATGTTCTGTTAATGCTCCTCTGAAGACGTTTTAATCTGCTCTGTGTTCAGGAGGAGGAGAATCGTCTCAGAGAGGAACTCAGGCAGGAGTGGGAGCTCAAACAGGAGAAGATTAAGAGTGAGTTGAGCGTGTCCCACTTTGGGACAAACGCGTCCACTGTGAAGCCGTCTCCCCACAATAACGGTTTGTGTTTCTTCGTTCCTGCAGGTGAGGAGATTGAGATCACATTCAGCTACTGGGACGGCTCTGGCCATCGTAAGACTGTCAAGGTAAAGCGTTGTTCGCCGTTTTCAGTTTATAGATGGCCACAGAAGGCAACGTGGCACACTTTCCCCACCCCTCCCTTGGTCAAGCTGTACTCTGAACACCGTGTTCACCGTCTCTCCTTCGTGTTTTCATCACGTCTTTGTTGTGTATTTTTGGCCCGCAGATGAAGAAGGGAAATACCATCCAGAACTTCCTGCAGAGGGCGCTGGAGGTCCTCAGAAAAGACTTCAGCGAGCTCAGGTGAGCAGAGAACAGAACGGCTTGGCGAGCAGTGCAAGCGTAACTTGTCAAAACGGCGTAACGTAGACATTTAACTGAAAGCACATGCATTTCGCCATGTATTTAATAATTACTTAGTTTTATGTCCGTGTACTTTTGAAATATGTGAAGTTCTCATTAAAGTTCTTGAAATAAAAGAATTTAGCATTTCCTTAGAACTCACTCGGCTACACACACACACTGTATGTCTGCCTTCTCCCGATGCAATGATAGCATCAAGCATTGCTGCCACACTTTAAACACGGGAAAATGCCGTCTGTTTTACTTTTCTCCATAAAAGTGTGAATACATGTGACTATCTCCTCTGTGTGCAGGTCTGCAGGAGTGGAGCAGCTGATGTACATCAAAGAGGATCTGATAATCCCACACGTAAGCTCTGATGGCTCAGCTGTTGCGTGACTTTGTTTTGATTCGCTTCATTTATGTCGCAGCTCATTTTACACCTTCCACGTGCGTCTCGTCTTCACGCCACAAGAATCACTCTCTCTGGTTGCAATGGGAGACTTTATATTCCAGACATGTATATAGATATGTATGGAATTTATTTTATTTTTCTAAATGTTTTTTGGCCCAGAGGCTCCACCTCCTTCTCCTCCAGCCCGTGCCGCTACGGCCCAACATGGAAAAACGACATAAAATAAACATAAAAAACAATAGCGGAACAAATGAGGAATTCATTCATCATGTTTTTTTACTTATTGCTCTCCTAACTAGCGAGGTTCCTCACGTGCTTCCTAATAACGTTTTTGGAGAGTTGGGTTTCCGGGAGTGACATCGGTCAGGCGATGAACACAAACAGACCAACCGTTCGTCCTCTTCTCTCTGAAGTGCGATTATCAGTTATTTTCCATCAACATTCAAATCACGATTGCTATCTCAATTGTTCGTTTCTTTTTTTTTCTTTTTTCGGTACGAAGTGGTTTTATTGCGCTTCCACATACACTGCTGCAGAGATGACATATTTTTGTAGGTCAACCCAGGGAGTCCCCCTCTACAAAAAGCCAGTTGAATTATTGCTGTGCTCCCTTCCAGCTAATGAACAGATCCTTGCATCAAAATAAAACTTAAAATATGAATCTTCTTCACCTAAAGTCAGTGCAGTTGTTTTTGTTTCGCCCGTCTGCTCTCTGTTGAAGCGAGTGACTAACGCCACACTGGAAGCAGCATGACTGCTCCCCACAAGTGAAGCTAAAACATCTCAAGCCTGGAAAGCAGACCCAACATGTAATCTGGCGTGAGTCAGAAAATGCCACAGTTGTTGGACGTGACCAATACAACAATCTGCCATTTTCCTTTTTGAACAAGTCAAATGACCCCTTCAAGCGCTTCCCCGTCCGTTCTGCACCTCTTCTATCTCTACGGTCTCCACCCACAAGCCAAGCGGAGCATTTCACACCAACGGGTGAATACGAGTACGGTATATTCAGACGGACGGTATGAGAAGAATATTGCCTTCTTTGATCATTATAGCATCGTGAAAGTAAGCAGTTGTGTAGCCCAAAGGCCCAAAGGCCCAAAGCCAGGCTCTCTTGCAGACTGCAGGGTTTAGGCTTTAGCCTGAGGTGGTGGGGCCTCCAGTACAACACGCAGCATTTGTAAATTGGAGGGCGACATACCTCAAGACATGCTGTGGACGTTGTTTATTCCAGATATATGAGGATATTCTGGTGTCGTTAAGGGTAATGATCTGTCTCTTTTCACTCTTCCTCATTCAGCACCACAGTTTTTACGACTTCATTGTCACCAAAGCCAGAGGCAAATCTGGTAAGTCAACGACCGCTTTCAGCCCATTCACTTCCTAGACCTAGATTTGTTTTTATATATTACATTTTTGAAGAACAAAAAAACATTGCACCATGAGTATTTGTTTCTGTACTATACAATGAGCACCGTGAAGTTGTGTTTCCGGACTTTTCTCCAAGTTCCGCTTTATTTCCCCCACAGGGCCTCTCTTCAGCTTCGACGTCCACGATGACATCCGACTGGTTAACGACGCCACCGTTGAGAAAGACGAGGTGACCATTTTATTTTACAGTAGAAACGAGAGATCGCTGCAGGAAATGAACAGAGTTCTGTGGTCGATCTGTACCCGTGCCGAGCTGAATGTCAGAAGAAAGGGAAATTATCAACACAGGCCGCTGTTGCGCTTCGTCTTTTCACTGGGACCTATATGTCATCCGATCTCGCTCGCATTGGGATCAGATCGGCCAGATCACGTGCCGAGGGTGCCTGGCTCACGTTGATTTAGGATCTCAGGGAAATGTGCAAAGCATCTGGACACAATCTGGACAATTTATCAACAACAAAAAAAAGAAAAAGAAAAACTCCTCACAGTAAGAGAGCAAAAGGACAAATAACTGGGTCTGGAGCCCAGCTGAGAAGTTACCGCTGAGGAAAAGCCAACATTTACTGACTTTAAATGCTGCTTTAAATTAAAAGCTTTAATAGTCATATGAGTTTATTTATTGAAATGGCAAAGCAAGAAGCTTTTATCGTAGAAAGATTTATGGGGCGAATACATTTATAACCAATTTAGCCAAGCTTCGTTGGCAACCTTTCTTCAATAAAACAAGTCGACTAAATGATGCAGCCAAGATAACGTATGTTATAAGAAATAAAATGGGTTTATCCGTCGTTTTACAGGCGTTTCTCTGACCACAAAATATATATGCGGTCGCATTAAAGGCTCAAGTGCGGACACGCCTCCAATCTGGTGCATCTGATCACAATGGAGGCATTAAAAAGACGAGCCACGGCCCAATACTGAGATCATGAAAAAGGGCTGTTTTTTGTTGTAAAGGCTTGAAAGCGTGAGTGATTTAAAATATCTTCTTTATTTATTGCTGGATGGATTTTTGTAACCAATTCAGGAATTTGTCCGTTTTCTTTTCATACATTTCCTGATCGACTGCTGCACCTGTTTCTTCGTAATCTAAGATTAATATGTTTGTCGGCACTGATATGAGTATGAAACTACTTTATTATCCACATGACGGATGTTTCCTTTGTTACCATATGTTGGTCCGTTAATTCTTCCAACCTGATTTAATATAGTCTTTGGGGGGCACAGCGTTTGAAAAGCTCACCCGGTTGTGTTGTTTGAAGTCTCATGCAGGTAAAGTGGTGCTGAGGAGCTGGTATGAGAAGAACAAGCACATCTTCCCCGCAAGCCGCTGGGAGCCGTACGATCCTGAGAAGAAATGGGACAAATATACGGTGAGAGAATCGGGTTCTGCCAAATGTCAGCGTTCCTTTCACCAGCTTTCCCTCGAGGAGCATTCCAGTTCAATCTAATCTTTCGCGCAAAAGTTTTTTTCCCTGGTAAATGTATTGCTCGACAGTGAAGTAGCGAGTCAAAGGCAGCTGGCCTTCTGATGCGTGTCGCTGCTCCTCCAGCAGGCTTCAGCAGATCCTCTGGAGCTTTCACATCATTTATCATCGGCGTAATCTCGCCGTCCAGATCGGTTGTAAGCAGCACTTTAGGGCGAGAAGAAAAATGTGTGGTTTTGATTTTGCGTTCAACTTTAGAAACCTAACCAATCTCAGTGTTGTCCATGACTAACCTTTCTGTCTTCACTTTATTAAACTATCCAAAAATCATTCAAAAAAATACAATGCACAAATGTTAAACCTGGTGGATGTCACCTGTTCATGACAATTTGATCATTCACATGAACG
>CM042215.1:24688961-24708961 GCA_023566465.1 Cottus gobio
CTTGAAACCTCACAAGAAGGCCAGTCTTGAGGCAAGCAGACGCAATGCATTGTGGGGCAGCTGAGGAGTAGCATACTGTATAGCATGTAAGTCGCTTTGGATAAAAGCGTCAGCTAAATGAAATGTAATGTAATAAATGTGATTAAGAAATCTGGTTCAGATAAATGGTATAATTTAACTTTGGGGATCCCCCAGACTTTTTGTCTATCTACGCTAGCGAGCCACGGTCAGGTCAAAATGTTTTTTGTCCAATACCACCTTTTAGGAATAAAGTCTGCAAAACCACAAGACATTCCCATCAGCCTCAGCCATAATCTGTTTGGTGCTAAGTAGCAAATGTTAGCATGCTAATACACTTAGTAAATGTTTCCTGCTCAAACATTGTTGTTTGCCCCACAGCGATTGTGGGGCAAACAACAAACCAGGCTCGCTAGCTAGCATTAGCAGGTCGTTGTCTCCTGAGGCTTCAACTCAGTTAATCATGGTCTTCCTGACGGATGTAAACACTCAGATCAGTATCTGTCCCTCTCAGGTGCTTTGTTGATATGTATTTATTTATTTATTAATGAGACTGTTGTGAAACAAGACTGCTAATGTTTTTGGCGCCAGATCAACGTCTTAATTAAAGGGTCACCCCTAAATCAAAAATGCATATTTTTATTCTTACTTGTAATGCTATTTATCAATTGAGTATAAAATCTTTCGTTTAGTTAATTACTTTTCCGCTGTGAATTTGTAATTTCCCCTTTGGCTATAGCAGATTGTGTTTTCTTTACACATTCTTGCCTTTGATTTGATACTTCTTATTCTTGGCAGCTGAACAAGAATGTACTAAGTCCTACAACTGTGTTGACCTTGAATAGAATCCAAGGTGCTGTTAATTTAATTTAAAGTTATCTTATTTTTGCTGATGCGTACAACTGTGAGCATATCTGTTTCTGTTACAGTGTGGATTTTGGTTCCTCTCTCGGCTGTTCACCTGGCGTGAAACTGGCACAATTTGCAAACAACATACAATATGCATCGGTAAAAAAGGTTGAAAGTCTGAATTAATTATTGCTTACTCCTCTGCAGGGAAGACCTGAGTGTGAATACTGCAGAATAACCCGAGCTGATGTAAAGACGGCTCTGGGTTTTAACTCCATCAAAGCGTTTGGAAGTAAGTGACTCCGACAGGCTGCACTGGAACTCACAGCGTAAATATCTGCGTGATATATATATGAATATCTGTGTGACTGCAGGAAAAATATTTTGAGGAGCTTTTTGTCGTGCATGTCTTCAACCTGAAGTGACACATCGCCGCACCATGATGAGCAGAGGCCGCGTTGTTTGCACAAATTCATACTAGGATTTGAACACTAGGCTCACCTGAATAGCAAAAACAGAAAGGGTGTGATCAGTTGTTGTTACTGATATGTATGATATGTATGTCCATCCATCCATCCATTTTCCACCGCTTATCCGGGGTCGGGTCGCGGAGGCAGCAGGTCAAGCAGGCTGACCCAGACTTCTCTCTCACCCGCAACATCTACCAGCTCATTCTGGGGGATCCCGAGGCGTTCCCAGGCCAGCTGGGAGATATAATCCCTCCAGCGTGTCCTGGGTCTTCCCCGGGGCCTCCTACCAGTTGGACGTGCCTGGAAAACCTCTAAAGGGAGGCGTCCTGGAGGCATCCTAATTAGATGCCCGAACCACCTCAGCTGACTCCTTTCGACACGAAGGAGTAGCGGCTCGACTTCAAGCTCCCTCCTGATGTCCGAGCTCCTTACCCTATCTCTAAGGCTGAGCCCGGCCACTCTACGGAGGAAACTCATTTCGGCCGCTTGTATCCGCGACCTCGTTCTTTCGGACACGATCCAAAGCTCGTGACCATAGGTGAGGGTTGGGACGTAGACCGACCAGTAAATTGAGAGCTTTGCCTTTTGGCTCAGCTCCTTCTTCACCAAGACGGCCCGGTGCAAGGCCTGTTTTACTGCTGCAGCCGCACCGATACGCCTGTCGATCTCCCGCTCCATTTTACCCTCACTCGTGAACAAGACCCCGAGATACTTGAACTCCTTCGCTTGTGGTAGGCACTCTGTCCCCACCCGGAGGGAGCAATCCACCGGTTTCCGGCAGAGCACCATGGCCTCAGATTTCGTGGTGCTGACTCTCATCCCCGCCGCTTCACACTCGGCTGCAAAACGCCCCAGTGAATGCTGGAGGTCATGGTCCGAGGAGGCAAACAGGACCACATCATCTGCAAACAGCAGAGAGGCTATCCTGAGATCCCCGAACCTGACATTCTCCGCCCCACGGCTGCACCTAGATATCCTGTCCATGAAAGTCACGAACAGGACCGGTGATAAAGGGCAGCCCTGGCGGAGGCCAACACCCACCGGGAACGTATCTGACTTACTGCCGAGGATACGAACACAGCTCCTACTGCAAGCGTACAGAGACCGGATGGCCCGTTGCAACGGGTCCGGCACACCATTCTCCCGCCGCACCCCCCACAAAAAGCCCAGAGGGACCCGGTCGAAAGCCTTCTCCAAGTCCACAAAGCACATGTAGACTGGTTGGGCAAACTCCCAGGACCCCTCCAGTATCCTTGCAAGGGTAAAGAGCTGGTCCACTGTTCCACGACCAGGACGAAACCCGCACTGTTCTTCTTGAATCCGAGGTTCGACAAACGGTCGGAGCCTCCGTTCCAGCACCCTGGCATAAGCTTTTCCCGGGAGGCTGAGTAGTGTGATACCCCGATAATTCGAGCACACTCTCCGGTCCCCCTTCTTGAAGATGGGAACCACCACCCCGGTCTGCCAGTCCATGGGCACTGTGCCCGACCCCCATGCGACATTGAAGAGGCGTGTCAGCCAAGACAGCCCAACAAAGTCCAGCGCCTTCAGCATCTCAGGGCGGATTTCATCCACCCCCGGCGCCTTGCCACCAAGGAGCTTTTTGACTACCTTAGTGGCCTCTGCCAGGGATATGGGTTCATCCAACCCCAAGTCTTCAGGCGCTGCCCCCTGTTCAGGGGACATGTTGACCGGGTTTAGGAGTTCCTCAAAGTGCTCCTCCCATGCCCGAGTTTTAGCATCCGTGACCACCGCAGCTGCAGTCCTTCTGGCCTGCCTGTACCTGTCAGCTGCTTCAGGAGACCCCTGGGCCAACCAAGCCCGAAAGGCCTCCTTCTTCAGCTTGACGGCTTCCCTCACCCCCGGTGTCCACCACCGGGTTCTCGGGTTGCCGCCACGACAGGCACCGATGACCTTCCGACCACAGCTCCTAGCGGCCGCGTCCACAATAGAGGATTTGAACATGATCCACTCGGATTCCATGTCCCCAACCTCCCTCGGGATGTGTGAGAAGTCCTTCCGGAGGTGGGAGTTGAAGACCTCCCGGACAGGATCCTCCGCCAGACGTTCCCAGTTCACCCTCACTACACGTTTGGGCTTGCCAGGTCTTTCTGGCCGACTCCCCCGCCATCTGATCCAACTCACCACCAGGTGGTGATCAGTTGACAGCTCTGCTCCTCTCTTCACCCGAGTGTCCAAAACATACGGCCGCAGATCAGATGATACGATTGCGAAGTCGATCATTGATCTCCGGCCTAAGGTGTTCTGGTACCAGGTACACTTATGAGCCACCTTATGTTCAAACATGGTGTTTGTTATGGACAAACCGTGGCTAGCACAGAAGTCCAACAACGAAACACCGCTCGGGTTCAGATCAGGCAAGCCGTTCCTCCCAATCACTCCCCGCCAGGTTTCTCTGTCGTCGCCCACGTGAGCGTTGAAGTCTCCCAGGAGAACTATGGAGTTGGCAGGCGGCGCCCTTTCCAGGACCCCTCCCACCAACTCCAAGAAGGCCGGATACTCCGAAATGCTGTTTGGTGCATAAGCACAAACAACAGTCAGAGCCTTACTCCCCGCAACTTGTAGGCGCAGGGAGGCGACCCTCTCGTTCTCCGGGGAAAACTCCAACACGGCGGCGCTCAGCCGGGGACTCGTGAGTATCCCCACTCCCGCCCGGCGCCTCTCACCCTGGGCGACTCCAGAAAAGAACAAAGTCCAACCCTTCTCCAGGAGTTTGGTTCCAGAGCCAGCGCTGTGCGTGGAGGTGAGCCCAACTATATCTAGCTGGTAACGCTCCACCTCCCTCACCAGCTCCGGCTCCTTCCCCGCTAGCGAGGTGACGTTCCACGTCCCTAGAGCTAGTCTATGTCGCCGGCGATCGGCTCGCCCAGGCCCCCTGCCCGGCCCGCCGCCCGGTCTACATAGCACCCGACCCCGATGTCTGTCCCTGCGGGTGGTGGGTCCACAGGGTGGCTGCACCATGGTGTTTCTTCGGGCTGAGCCCGACCGGGCCCCATGGGCGAAAGCCCGGCCACCAGACGCTCGCCGACGAGCTCGCCTCCCGGGTCTGGCTCCGGGAGGGTGCCCCGGTTTCCCTGGTCCGGGCGAGGTAACTTCAGTCCTAGGGCTGCTTATCATCAGGGTTTTTTGAACCGCTCTTAGTCTGGGCTCTCCCCCGAGACCTGTTTGCCTTGGGAGACCCTACCAGGGGCAGATGCCCCGGACAACATAGCTCCCAGGATCATTGAGCCACTCAAACTCCTTCACCGCGTTAAGGTGGCGATTCGCATGTAAGTGCTAATAGTAATTTCAAAACTATGCGTTTCGGAGCGCAGCTTTGAGATTGGAATTTTGCCGTCGCAGTTGTTTTGCAACTGGAAGTGTGAGAGCAGGGCTCAGTGCAACCAAATGCCCAATAAGACCAGGTGACCAAAAATGTAACAATTCAATTTCATGAACTGAAAATACACTGTGAAACAATTAAAGTTGAATACAAAATCAAGACAAAGCTACAGTAGCAACCTGTCAACTACAGCCAACAAAGCCCCGCCCTAAAGTATGCTCATACTACAGTCTATTTGACTCTAAATGGACCATAATTTATTAAATGAACATCATGCTGTATTGAAGAAGACTTGAAACTAGAGATTGAGACATAAACTCATGTTTACAATGTTTACTGAGGGAATAGATCAAGAGAGAAGTAGAGTCATTTATATAGACTTCTATACAACCAGACTTCTTTTTGAAACCAGAGAAGTCCCCTCCTGCTGGTCAGTAGAAAGAATGCAAGTTTAAGTTCCTTCCGCATTGGCATCACTTTTCACACCAGGAGGTTGTCGCCTGCTGCTGTCATTGGCAACTAGTTCATGCTATTTTATTTTTATGCAAATATCAACATCATTTGGTTCAAGGGATTCAAGATAATCAGCCCCACAATTATTTTTAGCCAAGCTAGCGGTGTAGCCCGCGGGATGGCAATGTCCGTATATGGTCGTTCCACCCCTTTTGGTTCCTTTCATGTTCCAAAGGATGAATGGTTTATTCAACTTTGGCGATCCCCAGACCTTTCATCTAGCCACGCTAGCAAGGTCAAAATATTCATATATATATCAGCCTCAGTTGTAATTTGTGTTCAGTGCTAGCATAGCTATTGTTAGCATGCTAACTCGCTAGGCAAACGTAAATGAACAAGGTAAATGTTTCCTGCTAAAACATTAGCATGTTAGCATTGTGATTGTATAGCATAAGCACAGCCTCACAGAGCAGCTAGCATGGTTGCAGACTACTCTTGCTTTCGATATACTGAGACATTGAATGTTTTGATATTTTTTTTCCTCCTCAGGTTGCATTCCCTGGCCGTGTTTTGAGTTGCTTGGAAAAGAAGACCGAGAACTCTGTCAGCACTACGTCCAAGCGCCGAATGATGTCAAGGTCGAGTTTGTAAATGAGCTCGAGCCCAAGTCGGACACCGTTGTTGTCTCCTGGAAGCCCAGCTACTACGGTGTGTTGGTGTGGCTCGACGAAGCCCATTTGTGTATGCCGTTGACACCAGCACCGTAACGGAAACACATGAGGCCCCCCTGCAGAATAACCCTGAGAGCCCCCCCCATAATAAATGCTAGATATTAAAACTCAAGCTTTTCTCGCCGGGCGTTTAAAAAAAAAAAAAAAAAAAGATAAGGCGAATACCTATCCGCGAATTGTGTCTGGATGACGAAAGCTTTCAGTTGTACTTTCGGCTGAGCAGGAGTAAGTTGGAGCGTCTTCTGAGCAGTAGAGTAGTGTTTCGATCTAGAATTGTAAAGCTTTTCGTAATTAAATACCGCTAATATTAGCGCCTCGACGGAGGTTGACATTTTCTTTTGAATTCCCCGCTGTTCATACCACACAAAACCAGGAAGGAATAAAGCCCGCCTCTTGCTTGATCCGATTGGCTGCCTTGGCCGAGTGTGACAGTGATGAGCTGTGCGACTCCGCGCCTCGTTGAGAATATTTTAACTTTTAAACGCGCTGAAAAAACGCTAGAAAAACGTGACGCACAGCGTTTAAAAGGCACGCATGAAAGGTGCGTCTGGGCGTCCTGTGTGATCGGCCCCTAAGACCATAGTGTGCATGATCCCATGTAATTCAAATTGGATTGGCCACGCTAGGCCCCCCGTCCCTGCGAGGCCCCCCCCACGGTGCGGGGGCTGCGGGGGTAATCTCTACGGGGCTTACACAGACGTCATGAAGTGGTTTGGTTGGTTTTAAAAAGTCTCTCTGCCTTTAAAGTCATTTATCATGTCGGAGACGAGTTGCCTCCCCCAAAGTAATTTCTCATGTCAGGGTGACACAAACAAGATTCATGTCAGAAGAGTCATTACTGAGAGGGAACAAAAAGAGTCATGAGAATGCGTCAACGCGTGTGCAACAGCTCTTTTGATCATTCATTGTATGACTGGGGCTTTAACAGGTGACAGTGTAACACTTTCATGTCGGAAGCTCAACAGACCGTGACTTGACCTGTTTGAAGCACGTGTAGCGCTCCCACCTTTTTGACATCATTGCCAGTAAATCTACAACTTGGATGTCGGATTTCACTCTGTCTGTTTTGTGTGTTTGTGCAGGGATCGCCTTCCTGCGAGGCTTTCAGGTGTCCCTCCAGGCTCTTGGAGGAACCGGTGTTGCCTGCCAGCTCTTTCTCTTTCATCGAAACCTTTCCCTCCTGGCTTCACATGCTCAAAGGGTAGGTAGGGCCCCCCTCTTGCTTGGCATGTTGTTTTTCACACACGTTCTTGCTACAAACAAGAGTTCCCCCTGTTTTTACACACGGGAATGTTCACAGCTATTTTTAAACACTGAAATTGTACTTTTCATGTGAATACATTTATATTCAGAGTGGATTCTTAGTCTTTCCCAGTGCCTTAAAAAAACAAGTTCCACGAAGAATGATTTTTTTTAATACTCACAAATTATGACATCGTTCTAATAAAAGAGGAAACAGCTGTGACGTAGAGACAGGGCTCTGGTAGAGGCAGCGACCTGTCAATCACAGTAATCCCGCCCTGGTAGGAGCGCTTCCTGGAGTCACAGGAGTTTGTCCGAGGTCCTTTGGCTAAGGAAACAGGGTTACGGGAGATCTAAAAACAAACCCAAGATGTGTGTCAGCGTCAAGCCTTCGTCGGGGAGTCAAAAGAAACATTTCTAAGTGTTTAAAAGAGAGCACCTTGGATTTTTCTTGTGATTATATGGTCGCGGTTCACTCATTTCTCTTTAATTAATAATTAAAACATTAATAAAGCATGTGTCAATAACTCTCATCTCACTGTATCAGATAAAAGTGTGCGCTGGGTTTCAATGAAACTAAGGTCACCGTTTCCGCTGCATTCTGCAGGTGTACAAGTCGGACCCTTTCCCCGGCCTCTCCCTTGGGTCCGAGTATGCTGTTACCGTCATGGCTCTGCCAGTGCCTGAGGAGTGGGAGAGGTTCTACCGCAGCAAGATCTTCTCCACCCGCTGTAAGACAACTTCTAGCTCTGAGACTATTGCCAGAACAATGTCAGATCTATAACATTGTGTCCTTTGTGGTTTGGCAGCGTGTGCCGAGAAGAATGGTCTTGAGCAGTGCAAAAAAGGTGAGCTTACATGTTTCTCATTGTTCCCAAATAAGGCCATATTGTGCTGATCAGCTTCACCTCTGTCATTATTTCATGGCCTGGTTGTTGTAGACTGGTACCCCAAACATATCGCGATCCAGCAGGAAGGGACCACCGTCACTGTGACCTTTAACCTGGCTCCCCCAAACCTGGGCATCAGAGGCTACTTCTCCCTGTGTTACGCCAACGGCATGAAGAAATACACAGGCATCACACCTGTCAGTGGTTTCAACTTTCGCAGCTTGATAACGTGCCTCTTTTGTCTCCGCATCCATACCTTTCCTCTGTTATTTTGAATGTAGAAATATTTGATTACCACGTGAACCAAATAATTGTATTTGCTATGAATTTAATTTCTTTAGAATTCCAGCAAAAACCAAACTCACCACAGCTATCAGCTGAATGACCTCGAAGAAGGAACCAATTACACCTGCGAGGTAAAATGAATTACAACTTAATCAATGCTTGACATTAATTGCATTTTATATCAGAAGCTCAAGGGCCATGCATTAAACATTTGATATTAAAATACTGTATATGTTTTATTTAAGCTATGCCAATTCATGTGTTTATTCTTTTGTTTTCTTTCTAATTGTTTAACAAAACAATCTTAACTCAAGGGCCACTTTTTTTTTCTTTTTGAGCTTTCTACCACATCTTTTGGACTTCATCAGTGGATGAAGTTTCCTGTGTCATGGTGATGGCCCGGTTAACATGATGTCACCTTTTATGAGATATGGTAGACGGCGCCAGAAGTGGACCTTGAGTTAAAGCTGCACTAACATGTTAGTGTTATCGATGAAATGACGTGTGCAATGTCAAAAGACTAATGTTGCTTTGCGTCTGCTGGATTAATCGCTAACGGTTTGCAGCAAACGGTTTTGCTAACACTTCAGGTGATAGCTACTAAAGTACAAAAGATAATGTGGCCAAAGATAACCAATTAATGCAGGATTAAGATCATTTTGTCCAACGTCAATAATAAAAAAAATTGCGTGTCACAGATTGCAGCGGATGAAGTCGATGCAGTGAGAAAAACCTTCAACTTTCAGGTCCTGCAAATTCAAAAAGGTAGGGAAGGTTGTTTTGGTTGCTGCGTATCCTCACGATGTATCAATCTTTTTTGGTGTGGAGATATAAAGAGCGTCATTCGCAACAAAAAATGTAAAACGTTATTTTTTATCAGATATGATAAATATGTCATATGAATTGTCACGTAATCACAACTCCCCACATCCTCAGGAGGTTCCCCGCCGCTCTCGGTCACTCCCTCCTTGGCTCTGATTCTTCCACTATGCCTGGCTGGAGTAGCCATATTTGTAGTCTTATTGGCTGCTATCACCAGGCGGAGGACCGAACTTCGGATGAAGAAACTTGACATTAAACCAGGTGCCGAGACAAACCAAGTGCTTTGTGTAAAATCCTGTGTTTGCATCTCATGAACGCTAACAGACAAAAAAAACGTCACACCATTTGAAAGAGAACCTGGTGTTTTAACCTCCTGTGTTTTCCTCTTTGTCATCACCAAGCAACCAGATTTCTGTTTGTCATCCATTCAGAGGTTATCAAGCAGCATCAAGAGAGCGGGACTCAGGAAGAAGTGATGTCATTGCCCAGAAAGAGGCTGACCCCTCCTCGTCTTCTGATTTGCTACAGCAGCTACGATGGCCCCGCACACGTCAAAGCCGTCATGCAGTTGGGGGGCTTCATACAACAGCACATGGCCACTCAGGTAGTGGACACGACATTTCATGATGTACTGTGCTACATGTGTTCTGTTTTTAGTTGAAACGGGCAGACAGAAACAGATCTTACAACGCTAAATACTATATTGTTCATTCCTTTTGTTCCTTAATATGATAATGTTGTTGTTATTAGATCGGTTTGTTGTGACCAGGCGGAAACTCTGGTTCTTCCGAGTGCAGCCGATGCGGAAGGAACTTAAACTTGCATTCTTTCTACTGACCATTAGGGGTCGACTCCTCTGGTCACAAAAACAAGTCTGATTGTATAGAAGCCTATGATAAAGTGACTCTACTTCTCTCGATTTATTCCCTCAGTAAACATTGTAAACATGAGTTTATGTCTCAATCTCTAGTTTCAAGTCTTCTTCAATACAGCGTGATGTTCATTTAGTAGAGTATGGTCCATTTCACAGTCAAATAGACTATAAAGCAGGGGATGCTTTAGGGCGGGCTCACTGTGATTGACAGGTCGCTGCAGCTACCAGAGCCGTATACGGCGTCTCTAGGTCACTCCTCCCCATTCGAATATGGTAACTTATGTTCATTGGCTACAAAAAATAAAAACATGGCGACGGCCGCAATCCAAGATGGCGATGGCAAAATTGCCAGACTCGTGGCTTGAAAGCGGCAGTACACAAACCAACGGGGAATGTCACGGTGACTACGTCCACTTCTTACAGCTTCTATGCTCCCCCCCTCCCCCAGGTGTGCATGGACCTTTGGGACTCTCTGAGCGTGGCTGAGGAGGGAAGCATGCCCTGGCACTGCCGGCAGATCCGGGAGAGCGACTTCATCTTGGTGATCTGCTCTCGGGGCCTCGGCCATAGGCCGAAGCATCCAGATGGTGATGACAGCAGTGCTGAGGACGAGGAAGCAGACAGAGGGCTTCACTTACGGTCCAACTCCTTCAGCTCTGACGCAGCCGTCCAGCTTATTGGTGAGGAGGTGGGCCGAGCCAAAGCCTGGGGACAGAACCTGTCCAAGTACATGGCGGCCATTTTTGATTACTCTGATGAAGCGGACATCCCCACTGAGCTGAGGCTGGTGTCTCACTACACTCTGACCAGGGACTTGCAACTGCTTTTCTCGCACCTCCATACAGTGGCTCTGCACGGGCCGGGGCGCTACCTGAAGATCAACCATATCTCAGAGGAAGGGTATACTGAGTTGCCAGCCGGAGCAGCTCTCCAGTGGGCTATCTGTGAGGCTCGGATGGCAATGACGGCAAAGAAGCATCACTCTGTGGTCGAACTGGGTGTTGTTTAGAAAATGAAGACGCCTGTACCAATATACCCTTAAAGTGATAGCGATACCGACACTTTATTCGGTACCCGACCTGTGAATGTATACTGAGTGCGTCCCACGGGCTAGCATAGCAAGCGCTCATACAGCGGTTACTGTAGTTAACCACGCTGTCGAAGCGTAAATATCTTGGTTATTCTTGCGGCAGATGCGGCAAGCATGAATCGCACTCACGCCTATGGTTCCCAACCTCCCAGGTCAGCTCTGTCAGCACTGATGTTAGCGCCTTTAGCACCGTTAGCAACTCTGACATCGCCATGTTTAGAGCCCGCTGTATAAGGTAGTAGCTCCTGCGGTAGTCAACCAATCACACGTTGAATTAAATCGAAAAGCGCTTGCGGTAATTGGCTGCGAGCAAATAGTCTCTTTTTTCTCTCGATCCGGTGCACAGAAAAGATGGATTGCAGGTGTGGTTTGACTCGAGAAGTTTCAATACTACTCGGTACTTGGTTATTTCAGTCAGCACTGATACCCTGCCCTACTCTGTGGAGGGACTAAGTGCGTAAAAAAAAGGAATCCATTCACGATTAATGAGAGCTGGTTCTCAACCTAGTGTAGGAGAAAGTGTACATGCCACATGTGTGCGTACTGGAACAATTTGTAATAAAAAAAAATTTAAAAATAATGTCCAGTTATGTGTGCAATGCTTCAATAAGCCCTAGCAATGCACTTGCTGGACATTTCCTCTTTGTTTTCTCACTATGTCATGTAAAAAGAAGTATATTTGTATTATACATATTGTATTTTCACAATATTTACTACTATTAACAATCTCATACACCAGTTATTGAAGTTCTTTTGTGAGAATGTTTTCCTTGAAGTAACATGGTATAATATGTGCATATTTAAAGTCTCACCTGTAGTTTATATATGCATGTGCTTATCTCATATACCAAGGAATGGATGAATAGGTCATATTTTTTATTTTATTTTATACTGATATGACGATCAGTATAACAATTTAGTTCAAGTTCACCCAACATCACTGGGGCTTAAGCATCTCACAGGACGCTGAATCGTGTTACATTTTCACCATTTTATTGAATTCAACACCAAACAAAGTTGCAAGAAAAACTGCACAGGCCCAAAGTCCCCTGGAGACAGCGGTGTCCTGGCCTGACGTCCAAAACAAGTCAGGAATAATTAATATCATATCATCAGCATACCGAAGCTTATTACAACTTTATGCAAATAGTCCTGATTAAGAGCATATACTTACTTTGTTGACGCTCTCCATCTGACCAAAACAAGAAGCATTACTAGAAAACATTACCAGGTGGAGCTCTGGTTATGAAAGCGTGGGGCAAAGAAGGAGTCTATGCCACGCATCTGGAGCACAGGTTGAAACCGAAAGCCACACAAGGCATTTAATATTCTTCATGGTCAGCATACAGTGTGTATATCTTTTAATTTGCCGTAGAATGCACTTATTGTAAGTCGCTTTGGATAAAAGCGTCAGCTAAATAAAATGTAATGTAATGTAATTTGATGTTTGTTTATTGTTGTTTTTTTTGTCACATTATCATCTTATGTATCTTGTTTTCTGTAAAATGTCTGGTCTAATTGTTATTTTTGTTGAAGAAAGCTTATTCCAGTAAAAATGAACCGTGTCCACAGTATGACTGCATGGCATTTTAATCTCTATCTTTATTATTATGCATAACACATACATCATGAGTATATAATAATAGTATACCGATGATGGACATTATATTGATTATAGCATGATGTTAATAATCATAGCTCCAGAATGGGTCGGTGCTTCCCTTAAGGCCTCCATGTGGGAGTGCAGGTGTTATGTCTGCAGCCATTGGCTCACTGAAGCTCACAGAGTTACTGAGGCAGTGTGAAGCGAACGGTTCTTTCTGGGGACCCAATTTATTTAAAAAGAAATCACAAATCATCTCAACTTAATTCACAACAGTCCTTATTTATAAACCATAAGCAGATGGAATTTGTGTGTAAATGAACGCTCCTGGCCATTTTTAGTGCCATTTAAAAATAAATGCATCCACTTTGGCTCTTTGTTATTACAAGAATGTGAGAAAAGATCAAGTAAAGATGAGAAAAGATTGTAAAGATTTTTCTCACATTCGGAATTTACCATATCAATAAATCATCAGCGACATGTTGTTAAAACACAAACGATGTCATAACAAACTACGCCCCTATATTCCATCGAAAGGCGCTGGACTCATAATACTGGTTTTTATCAGCTGGGACAGCAGTGCACAGGGACCGTCTACAAAATGCAACGCTGAAAAGAAAAAAAACGCCCATAAGACCTCTGTTTGACTCTAAATGACCATAATTTACTAAATGAACATCATGCTGTACTGAAACTAGAGATTGAGACATAACTAATGTTTACAATGTTTACTGAGGGAATACATCAAGAGAGGAGTCGCCCCCTGGTGGTCAGTAGAGAGAATGCAGGTTTTAGGACACTTGCACATTGGCCACAGCTGTCCATCAAGGCTGCCCCCAGGGGCGTCGTTAGGCCTGTTTTAGGGGGGCTGAAGCCCCCCTAAAATGTTCTTCAGCCCCCCCAAATAATTATTGGGATTTTTTTTTTTTAAATTAAACTATTGTTTTACACATGTTTGTTCACCCGTGTGAACAAACATGTGTTATTTACAACTGTAACATGCTACATATGTGAGTGCGTTTCTGGTTTGTATGTTTTCTCCCCCTTCAAATTGCAATCCAATAGCCTCTCATCATACTTAACAATAAAAGGCCGGGCACTAGGACCTTGGGGAGTCTGCATTGCTGCTGCGCTGGCTTTCTCACTCTGCCAAGTAACGTCTCTCATCAAGACAGCAGGATTACAGCCAATGAGCTCAGCTCATAGTAAATGATGCACGGAGTGACATTGTAAGTACAGGTAGTTACAGAATGTGGCTATCTGTAGTTGTTAACGATTGTTACCTGCTTAAATTTCTCTCTATTTGAGAAAAGTTAATATTTGTGTTGTCAAATTTCACAATGACCCTGAAATTCTGTCTCTTCTGTTATCTTATACTGAATGAATGCAAGCAAAGATACAGAGAAAAATCACACTCTTTCTGATTGAACCAATCTATGAACTGTCTGAAACAATGGATATCCGCAGCCCCAAATGAGCCCAAAAGAAATTGCCGCGCGCAGCGGGCGCAAACATTCAGCATCCTTAGGGGCTAAGCCCCCCCTTTCTTTCAATCCTAGAAACGTCTACGACACTTATTTTGGGAAAATGTTCTTTTGCGTAATTAGACTATAACATTTTTCGCAACATAACAAAATTATGCAAAAGTTTAACCAGGGGGTCCCCATTCAGTATGTGAACTACTTAAACTGGGGGTCTCTAAAATCATAAGATATGTATTTGTCACTTGCAATTGTGACTAAAATGTCAGTTAAAAGTGTACTCATCATTTTCCATCATTCAAACTGCAAAAAAATTATTCATAAATATGAATAGTGCAAGAGACGAGAGCGAGCCTGTCTTCACTTCTGTTTGTGGACCTAAACAGACCCTCCTGGACAAATCCCTTTTTGTGCCATTCGGTTATTTCACACACTGTCCTCATTGACATATGAATTGATTTGGCCACACTACCCTGCATGAAAATTAAACATAAACACATGTCTCTCCCATTCTTTTCTTAACTCTCATCATAAAACAGCCTTTCATATTACATTCAATGTTATAAGTAGAATACAATTATCAGAACAATATTAACATTCAGGCTCCCTCGTGTGGATAAAAGGTGAACTGCAGACATACATGTTAAATATAAAAAGACGGGAAGAAATTGTGCTGATAGCTCTACTTTTTAAAATGTCACTAATTTGGCATCATGAGGTAGCAGCAGAGCCTCAGGGCATACTATTGTGTCATCACAGGTTTTAGGATAAGCCCTGACATGAATTGGTTATATATGTTACCAGAGTTGCTGGTGAATGGAACCTCCAGAAGATACATTTTAATGTTAAAACCCTGGAAAGTGTTACAAACCATTTCAGAGGTCCAGACATTGCACCCCTCATACTTCCTGTTAAACTGATGTTTCAGGGATTTATGCCAGGGAGGAATATGGTTGGGATGATTCAATAATCAAATGTTGTGCAAATCAGTGGGATGAAATGATTGACGGGAGTCAAAAGCGTGGCAGCCGGTGAGGGGAGAATTATTCAGATCCTTCACTTCAAAGTATTTCTCTCCCTGCATACCCAGCCAAAATCTGAGCACTGAATATAAGTGAAATAAAAATGAATGTGATGATTATTATATGAAATTAACCAATATAATTCAGGGCAAACCGAGGCCAAAAAAAAAGAAACATCTCAAAAAGTGCTGACTGATGCCAACTGCAGACTACCTGAAGTAATTTGACATCAATACGAAAATATTGATTGGTACAGCTTTAGACTTTCACCAATAAACCACTTTAAAACTCATCAGGTAATTCTCAATCTAGACCTAAAGTTGAAACAGTCAGCTGGTGAATAATAGGGTGTGAACCTTTAAAAATATATATATATATCTCATCCAACAGCGCGTGGTGATTGTCCTGCTCACGTAGAGAAGAAGCTTTGATCAACTGTAAATTTAAAGATTTTCGTATGATTCTGTTGACAAGTGAACGAGGTTTGCAGGTATTGCTGATGTTGTAGGTTGCCAGGCCAGTGGAAAGGTTCCCGTCTTTTTTAATCTATATGAGTAATACAAAAATTAAAAATAGGTGCATCTTTATCTGAATATAGTGTAATTGTGTTTGTAAGCGACGCTTATGTTTCTTAATAACGATACTAGCATTTGTGTATAATTAACAAATACAATTGAGATTACGGTTTAGTGACCTCAGCAACGCGACCTGGCAACCCGGTTGGAGGAGTCGTCACTGTGAGCGCAGTCAGGCTCTCTCTCTCTCTCTCTGACAGACAGCGTGGACAAAAGATGGTGCTCGACTTGGACCAGTTTCGCACCGACAAAGGTGGCGACCCCGAAGCCATCCGCGAGACCCAAAGGAAGCGGTTCAAAGATGTGACGCTCGTCGACAAACTGGTCTCCGCCGATACAGAGTGGAGGAAATGTAAGAGCCCCTTCATGTCTGTCACAGCGGCTAACGATGCTAGCGGAGCGTCGGTGGCCACGCCAAACTCCGTTCACAAATCTGGCATTTGGTTTTGTTATTACGCAAATATTACTGTCTGTTGCATCCCACCTGCGATATATATAGACTTTGAACATTTTTAATACCAACTATTCCATTCGCTACCTTAAAACCTTTGAAAACGGCTCTAAAAAATGTATTTTTGGTAACAGATGTGCTCGTTTACTCCTCTCTGCCACGGCGCCGAGGCCGGCTGAATGCTCGCTCAATACACTGCAGTGGCCCGCGACACATTTCAGAAAGTTAACCAGTGAACCAGTTAAAGTGCTGCTTGGTGCTTTTTTATTTACGCCGTATTTACCACTGGATACTATGTCAATAGGCCATAAACGAATTTACCTTGTAGAGTAGGCGAACTTCTGTCAGTAGCGTTGGCAGCAATTCCCAGTCAGATTTGAACGAGGTTCGGTGCGACGTTCCCACGGAGGAAGAGAACGGCTCACAATGGGGCTAATGTTAGCGCAGCTAGCAGCGGCTGAGAACCCTAAATTAACCTTATGTTTGTTCTCCACGGAGCGATCTGTGGTTACTTAACATCAGACTGTTATGCGATAGAAACCACACTACAGTGAATCACATTCCCACCATTTAAAACGGCAGAGACGATATAGGAGGTTGGCTAATGCGGGGTTAGTTTAGCGATGCCGGGTAGCATTCTGATGCAATCCCAGCCTGCAGCATGACAAGTCAACCTCGCCCTGCGGTGTCGCTCCATGCTCATCCAGCAAACTTTAACACTGAAGGGCTATAATCAAAGCCAAGCCTTATTGGTATTTAATCAAAATTGAGTGACTACAATTATTATTATTTTAGTACATTGTTGCTCGTGTTTAAGTGACGAAAGTAGTTTTTGTTTACATCTTTTTTTTATTGGTTTTGAGAGGTTGAGCGTGCTACACCTGTCACCAGGCGTCCTGCAAGTCCAGCTCACACACACACACACACACTCACTCACTCACTCACGTAAGCACAGTCCCAGGAACTGACTGACTTTTATTTCACCTCCCAATAGGCCGCTTCAGCGCAGACAACCTGAACAAAGCTAAGAACCTCTGTAGCAAGAGCATTGGGGAGAAAATGAAGGTACGGAAACATCTGGACATTCAAAAGAAAGAGTTGTTTTTCCCTGTCTCAATCTACATCAACGATAACTGTCTCTGTCAGTATGTGTCCGCTAACCGGTCCTGGGACGGAGTTTTTAACGTAACTTTTTTTTCATGCCTTCTTTAACTTCTTTCTTGCGTTGTCAATGCAGAGGAAGGAGCCAGTAGGGGAGGATGAGCCTGTGCCTGAAGAAGCACATAACGTGGAGTCATTAACGGCTGAAATGCTCTCGGTACGACGGGTTTGTTCACTTGCCGCTCACCCCCACCTGTGTGGTGGCTTTTTTTTTTTTTTGCTTGTTGCTACACACAAATATACTTATTTTCTTTTTCTTTTCTGTATCAGTCCCTGACGGTCGGTCAGATTAAGAAGGTACGCCTGTTGGTGGACGAGGCAGTGGAGAAAGGCGACAGCGAGAGGATAAAGCTGGAGGCGGAACGCTTCGAGTACCTGAGAGAAATCGGCAACCTTCTGCACCCGTCGGTGCCCATCAGCAACGATGAGGTGGGCGGTTTGACACAGTCCGTTTAAAGTAGGAGCCCATTACTCCCCTCGGATTTGATAACACACTTGAAGTAGCTGTTAATCCATTGGTCTTCACCAATGAGTTGGATTAGGTAACAAGGGGTGCAGCAGTTGTTGATGTTGATGAAAAGATGGACAGCACGGTCATGTCTGCACGCTATATTTAAGAGCTTAGTGTAAAGAGACTCTGACCCCGTGACCGGGCCGGCTGCTTCCAGTCTGTATGCTATGTTATGCTAAGCTACGTGCTCCTGACTCCAGCTTCACATTTAGTGGGCACGTGCAAAAGTGCCGTTGATCATTTGTATATAATCAGGCTATTTGTTCATGGAAAATATATTTTTCTCTCGACCGGCTTCAGCAACAGTTTGATTGACATCTACTAAACTACAGCTTTTGTTTTAGTTTGTTTACAACTAGGGATGCAACGATACCATTTTTTACAAACCGATACGAGTACGAGTATTTTTATTTGTGTACTTGCCGATACCGAGTACCGATACCGATACTTCTTAGATTTGGTCTCCATGAAAGTGCAATTAATTTGGAGGCAGATTTTATTTTATCCTCTGCAGATTATGTCAAGCCTATAGTACAAAATTAACAGAAGGCTATCCCAAGCTTTAAACTTCTTGTGGAAGTCCCTCTAATGTCGGACCATAAAACGCCCCCGTGTCCGGGTTCATAATGTAAGCGATAATATTAGGGATCGAGCAATTATATAGGAAGCTGTGTTCCAAGTTATGTTTCCGGTGCTTTTATTGTGGAGGGAGAAACGGGAAGGAAAAGAGTGGAATTGTGGGATATACGTGTGTGAAGGAGATAAAAAAGTGGTTCAAGTTACCCTGCAGCGTGTTTTCATTTTATTAGAATTACAAATATAGACACACAACAGACACTCGGCTACAATAATATCATCCGTAGCCGCACAACAGCGTCTGAATGAGGCCGCTGCCAGCGCTACTTCTGGCGGACCAGCAACAGTTTGATTCAAACCGGCGGGACGGCAGTAATTTCCGTCGCGTTGGGTGTGAACGCAGCATAACTCTACACACCTTGCTGCAAGAGAGCGACGAAAGAGCCGTATGCGGCTCTGGATCACGGGTTGCCGACCCCTGCCCTAGACGTTGAAGTCAGGTAGGACAACAAATCTTTTTCTCCACAAAGCGCGACCAGTTTGTTGTAGCGAAATACTGTTGAGTGGTATCGGTTCTTGGTATCGGCAATTGAAACCGATACGAGTACGAGTATTTTAACGCAGTATCGTCCCGATACCCGATACCGGTATCGGTGCATCCCTATTTACAACGATTCGCTTTTAGCCTATTTCAAATATTGCTTTTCTACATTTTTGTTGATCAGGTGTATTGATCAGGTATCAGCTTTTTTACGAGCACTAACGAGCATAATTGTTGTCAGCCCGGGTAATCTTGGCAATGCTAATCAATGCTAATACCGGGCTTTAAAGGCTTAATGATCCAAGGACCATTTATTGTCTTCATGCAGCACAACGAGGTGCTGGGTAGTGGGGTAGCCTTAAGTCCTAGCTAGGCTCGCTTAGATTCCCTCAGCTCTCCTCTCTGGGGCAGTTTGACCCGGCAGGTCTGGCCGGTTGGTGGGTGGCTGCTTAAAGCCGCTGCACTTAATGCTCATACTTCCTTTTCAGATGTTGATGTATGTATTCTGTCACATGGTATTAGTGATACACACACAAAAACAAAATAAAGACAAAAATCTAGTTAAGGGAGCATCGTTGCCAGTATCCATCTCTCCCTTTAACTGTTCTAGTTAGCTAGAGTGAACGAAATTAACGTAATTTGTTCAAACCCAATGAAATTCAGTTTCCTAATGATAGAAAAACTGACAAAAGTAGCCGATCCTCCCATTTTAAAGCTGGAACCAGAATGTTTTTGGTGTTTGTGACCCGTTTAATGACTTCCTGTCAGTCGACCAATTACCTCAATATAACCCTCCCTGTGGTTTCCTCCCAACAGGACGCAGACAACAAGGTGGAGCGTACCTGGGGCGACTGCAGCGTCCAGAAGAAGTACTCCCATGTGGACCTGGTGGTCATGATCGACGGCTTTGACGGAGAGAGGGGGGCTGTTGTGGCTGGGAGCCGAGGTTACTTTCTGAAGGCGAGTGCAAATGTTTTGCTCCCGTTACATTTTACTCTCACATAGAACATGG